>JAADYB010000325.1:0-25231 GCA_023338075.1 Phytopythium litorale
AATGACCATGATTGACCAGCAAAGTGTTGACAGTGCGTTGGATATGAAACGCGAGTGGATTGGTGGAAAGTGTTGATTTGGACATGATTTTATCCAATGGAGTTGGCGATCACGACGAAGGTGTCGCCGACGTCATCGGATAGGCAAAGTGAAGATCGCATGCCGGCCATGAGCAGCTTCAACGGAGAGCGTCTGTGCAGGTGGCGTGACAGCGCTGGGAACCCGTGACATTGACAGAAAATAAAGATGACTCTATTGACGACAGCGACGCGCGAGCCCTTCACTCGAGCGACATCCACGCAGGCGGGTTGGCTGCACGCTCTAGTGGCAGAACTTGGACTTGGGCTTTGAGGTCGTCGCGTCCGTGGCGGCGGTCGTCGGCGCAGGCGTCGACGAGCTGTCACCTTCGTCGCCCGTCGTGTCGTCGTACGCGTCGGTGTCGTCGGTCGAGGCAGGAGCAGCCGTGGTCGCAGCAGGAGCAGCCGTGGTGGCAACGGGGGCATCCGTGGCAGCAACAGGGGCCGCGGTTGTCTCTGCCGGTGCGGCGGTGGTCTCCGCAGGGGCCGCGGTGGTCGCAGCGGGCGCTTCCGTCGGCGCTGAGGTCACGGCAGGGCTCTCCGTCTCCGGGGCGGTCGTCTGCGACGAAGTTGTCGCCGCCGTTGACGATCCATCCGGGCAGAAGGTGAGCTCAAAGTCCGTGTCCAACGCGCACGCGTGGGTCTTCAGGTCGTCCGTCGGGTACAGGTACGCGTCCTCGCAGTAGTCGGCGAGGCAGTCGAGCTCGCGGCAGCTGTCGCCGTTCGTGTTGGCCAGCGGCGTGAGGCGCACGGGCGTGTTGTAGCCGATGCCGGAGGCCGAGTTGGCCTTGCAGTCGTCCAGCGACGTGCAGTACTCGTGCCCGGCCGTGAGCTCCGGCGGGATGATGCTGATGTCGTGCCACACAAAGTCCATGTCTCCGCCCGTCGAGAACTCGACCACTGTTGTCCGCAACGCAGCACTGCCGTTAGCTTTCCACTCCTAAACCGACTCGGACGATCATGTAGACGTACGCGTCGCAGCAGTGGACGATCCGTTGCGGAAGTGGCCCTCGAAGCCCTTCTCGATGGTCTTCTGCGTGGACGCGCCATTGGCCAGCGTGTCGTAGCTGTCGGTGTACACGCTGCCCTGGCGGAGGTACACGTCGATGGTCGACCCGCAGTTGTTGGTGATGGTCAGCGTGAACGCGTCGGCGCTCGCGGCCACGAGCGCGGCGGCCGCCAGCGGCGCGAAGATTCCCGTGCGGACCATATTGCTGATCGTCGAGGTGGTGGCGAGGGACTGCGGGGAGGCAGGCAGAATGATTAATGAGCGGCCGGTCTAACGGTTTGCCGCGCTGTGCAACAGCCCGGGCGAATAACGTCTTGCTGTGCGCATTCCTGAGAGCCGTTGCCGCCGGGGAGGCAGTGGGTGGCGTCGGACCTCGCCGAGGCATACTTTATCCAAGTCGAAAGCCGGCTGACGTACCAGAGACCGAGGTGTCGGCTTGGGCAACAAATCAGGAAGCGGATGGCGGACTCGGCGTCCAGCACTCCAGAAACAACCGCCGACTGTTGGCTTGTCGCGACGGACGCAGCGCCAGCTGTTTATTTGGCAAGTGCGGTTCCTTGGCTTGGCGGCGCCGCCCAGTCGGTGTAAAAGCCGCCAGGGTCAACAATTCGAGGTGCCTCGACAGGAATACACTTGCGCGCACTGTGGAGGAAAGGTGCGGTAGAGGAACTGGTATTTCCGGGATGCCAGCCGGTCACAAACGGCGAGAGGCATGCTGGAACGAAGTCAACACACGCAAAGGGTTGAAAGTCCACCGGATTTAGAAAACCGTTTCGAGGCGCCAGTCAGATAGTCAGCACAATTTGAGCCGACTTTTTTTTTTCGTGCGCACCAAACCAAATCGGGGCCAAGAGAAGCAGCGTCCCAGGTTGCAGATCGAGGATTGGGTGGCACAGACAAACGCCTCGTGTGGACGCCGCCTATTCATGGCGAAGGCGGTCCTGTCACGAGAAGGAATGACTGGGCGAGTTGCCGCAGAGAAGTGTTCCTGTCGCACGCATGGACACACTTGTCTGTGCACCTGTCATCAGGAGAACCGCAGCAACGCTTGGATACCATTGGCAAATGCACCTCGCGGTGCGGCCGGCCGCCATCAATAGCTCCCGCCGGTTATTTCTGTGGAGGCCCACCACCGTTTCCGCGGCGTCGGAGCCTCGCTGGACGCAGGCGCCGCATTTGGTGCGACCGTCGCACATGATCAGCTCCACTTCCCTGCCTTTCGCAGCGAGAATCCAGCTGATGTGCTCCGCTTTGGTTTCGCATCCGTCCCTCCCTTGGACTTGCATCGCTTTCGCGTCACCTGTTGCCATCACATGGTTCACTTCACCTCCCTGTAGAAGAACATGCAAATAGTACCTCTTGATTGGTACGTGACATCCGTCTTGAACTGTCGTACCAATTCATTGGTACATATGTTTCACTCCTGGAAACCGAGCCATTTTTGGCGGGTCGAAGCGCGAGGTTCTCTCTCGCAGGCGATCGCACTCGGGCGGCGGGCGATTGACCGCGCGCTCCCTCGGCAGGCGACGCGGCGCGGGCGGCAGCAATCAGTCGACCGGGAGCCTTCGGCTGTGAGCGTTCTATCCATACCGGTTACACCTCGATAGCCTCCGCCGTCGCGTCATAAGGCCCTGCGGTCGCTAGCGACGCAGTCCGGACTGACGGAAGAGCACGGACAACGCCATGGTGCTCACGGACAAGCAGCGACAGGACCTGTACGTGTCTCCTAGCTAGTTGGCGGCGACTCAGAGGCTTCCAGCGCCTCCGTTACGCGCGTACTGCGACGCTGGAGGCGTCAGGGGGCCTGGGAAAGGCAGCTCGTTCGGTCATGGAGACTTTCCCGTCTAATATGCTGCGTGGATGCGTGGCGCTGCTGCTTGGCTGGACGCGCAGGCACCAGTCCGTGCTGGACTACCTCGTGGGCATGGGCGAGCGCTTCTCCGAGTCGGCGACCGCCTTCGAGCGCGAGGCGGGCGTCGCCAAGTCGGCGGACGGTGAGCCAACGCGTTCTTCTCCATGGTTACTTCACGTCGTCCGCACGAGGTGCTGACCGTGATCTACTTCCGTCACGACCCAGGCAAGCACGCGGGGCTGCTGGAGAAGAAGTGGACGTCCGTCATCCGCTTGCAGCGCAAGGTCATGGAGCTCGAGAACAAGGTCGCGCAGCTCGAGGAGAGCGCCAAGCTCGGCGGCAGCGGCATCGTGAGCCGTCGCGAGCTGCTCGGCGGTCGGGCGCGGTCCGAGTTCCTGCCGCACGCGCCTGCTAAGTACTCGCTGAATGGCCACCGGAGCCCTGTGACGGTGCGTTCGGCTCGATCCGTCGCTTGTTACGATCAGAGGGATGAATGCTGACGGAGTGTCGTGGTGCGGACGGCAGTGCCTTGCCTTCCACCCGGTGTTCAGCGTGTTTGTGTCGGGCAGCGAGGACGCGACGCTCAAGGTGTGGGACTTCGAGACGGGCGAGTACGAGCGCACGCTCAAGGGCCACACGAACGCCGTGCAGGCGGCAGCCTTCAACGCCTCGGGCACGCTGCTGGCATCGACATCGACGGACCTGTCGATCAAGCTCTGGGACTTTTCGACCGACGGCGACTACGAATGCCTCAAGACGCTGCGCGGCCACGACCACAACGTGTGCGGCGTCGTGTTCGGGCCCGGGGCGATCAGCGACCGCCTCTTCTCGTGCTCGCGGGACAACACGATCAAGGTGTGGGAGATCTCGACGGGCTACTGCGTCAACACGCTGAGCGCTGGCCACAGCGACTGGGTCCGCGACGTCGCCGTGAGCGACGACGGGCTCTACCTCGCGTCGTGCGGCAACGACCGCTCGATCCTCTTTTGGGACCTGCAGAGCATGCGCGTGCTCCAGTCGATCCGCGAGCACGAGCACGTCGTGGAGAGCGTCGTGTTCGCCAAGTCGGGTGCGCAGGAGGCGGCGATCGAGAAGGCGCACGCCAAGAAGCTCGCGGCTGTGGGCGTTGTGGTCGCGTCCAATGGCGCGGCGGCAGCATTATCGGCTTTCAGTAATGGAAGCAGCGACAGCAGCATGGCGGGCGAGCCGAGCGGGGCCGCGTCGACCGAGTCGGATCGCGGGTTCGGCGCGCGCCGGGCCAAGTTCCTGCTCTCGGGCTCGCGAGACCGCACTGTCAAGCTGTGGGAGGCCTTCAGCGGCGTGCTGCTCATGAACTTTGCCAGTCACGAGAACTGGGTGCGCTGCGTCCGGCTGCACCCGAGCGGCAAGTACGCCATCAGTGTCGCGGAGGACAAGACCCTGCGCGCCTTTGACATTGAGGTACGAGCGTTTGCGGGATCTCTGCTGGCGCGAATGTGGATGGCAGGTCTCACCTGTTGCTCGTGTGTCGACGCCGTAGACTGGCCGGTGTGTGCGCACGCTGGACGAGGCGCACAGCCACTTTGTCACGTGCCTGGACGTGCACTCGAGCCTGCCGCTCATGGTGACGGGCGGCATCGACAAGCTCATCAACGTGTGGGAGTGCGTGTAACCAATAGAAGCCGAGCCGGACGAGCAAGCGGCCACCGAAGACCCCACCCCACCCCACCCCGTCCAGGACATCGCTCCGCAGTTGTTGCCGTCTCCTCTCTAACTTACAAGCGGACCAGCCAGCGCGCGTTGATGGACGATAGCCGCAGGAGTTGCTGAACACGAAGGAAAGTTGCTGTAGGCGCTCGTCTCCCGTCGACGTGGCTGTCCATGACTGTCTAGCGTCTGCAGTGAACAAAGCGCGAGCCCGTCCTGGCGGCTCGCCACGCACATGCACCACCAGCAGAGATCCTCCCGCTCATGACGGCCAAGCACAGACAAACACACACGCGGTCGTTTGTTGCTGCTGCCCTCTCTCATCGAAATATTAGCGCAATTACATCGCTCGGTTCTCCCTGCCAAGTGACGCCGGGCGTGGATGGCGGCAAAGAGGCTCGCAGTCCGCACGGACAAGCCGCAAAGGTCGGCAAGCCGCCGGCCTCCACTGCGCCTGCATGTCTTCCCTGCGTGCTGCTGCTCTCCGCCGCACCGCCCGCTCCGGCGGCGTCACGAGTGTCTCGGCGGCGCGGCCTGGGTCGTCGCTTGGCACCGTCGCGAGTGCCGGCTCAAGGCGCGCGCCGGCGGCTTACCGCAGGCGGCGGGCCTCGCGCTCCCACTCGAGCAGGCAGAGGATGTCGCCCTCGCGGACCGGGCCCTTGACGTTACGGATGATCTTGCGCTTGTCGTCCTGGAGGAACTCGACGCGCACCTGCGTCACGTTACCCGTGTTGCCGGTGCGGCCGAGCACGTTCACGACCTTGGCGAGCATGTAGTCACGCGGCGCGTCCTGTCACCCACACGCACGCAGCAGCCTCGTCAGCCCTCGCTCGCTCCTTCTCCGTGCTGTCGCCATGGTGGGGCTCGCGACGCTCACACGGGGGAGGGGAGAGACGACGTTCCCACTCCCCACTTCCCCCCCCCCGTGGACACGTCCGAGCCCATACATTCCCCAAGAGAGACGCGAGCGCGCACCATGTTTGCGAGATGTCGAGGAGGTTGTGCAGGAGAAAACTACTGGAAGTGGCGGCGGCCGCGCGGGCCGAGGACGGACGAGTGGCTCAAGCGACTGACTGGTTCTGGGTTGGCCGGCGGATGGAACCCTAACCGTATCATTTTAGACAGGGAACAGGGTACAGCGGCGGCGAACCTCGGGCTCTGTATGGACTGCACTACTGGAGGAAACCGCTGAATTGATATTCGGGCGGGGGGTCAGTTGAAGGAGGGATTTGAAAGAGTGCCATGCGGGACGAGAGAGATGGCTACACTTTTTCAAGTTCAACGGGTTCCACTGCCTGCTTCAGGGAGCTGGTCCAGCATTGGAGCGGACGAGTTGATGGTCTTCCTGCTGCGACTGTCGCCTACCACGCGGCGCTGGTCACGGCAGCGGGCCGGCGAGGCGCAACAGGCGCTGGGCTCGAGCTGTCCGCGCGAACGTGTCGGCGACGCTCGCGAAGCTGGCGGGTGACACGGCGTAGAACTCGACCACGTGCCGCTGCTTGGCCGTCTCGAGCACCTTGAACACCTGCGAGAGCTTGAGCTCGGCGTCGTCGACCAGCAGCTGGAAGCGGCAGGCGTGCGGCTCGCGCCTTAGCAGACGCACGTACTCCTCGCCGAACGTCTGCTCGATCGCCGCCGCGAGCGCCTCGTGCCGCAGCTCGCCCACCCACCAGCGCAGCAGTACTGGCGCCGCAACGGGGTGCCCCAGCGACAGCGTCCCCGCTATCCAGCAGCCTGTTGGGTGGTCGGCCGAGATGCGTTGTACCCAGTCGGGACGCCCGAGCTTGTCAAAGACGCTCTCGAGCTGCCCGGGGTAGACAACCAACCCAGCGGCCTCAGCCGCCCAGTCAGTCGAGTCGGAGGCATCTACACCGACAGTACTCGTGAACGCCAGTCTCATCAGTGCATTCACCTCCTGGTGCGTCGGTGGCGCTGGTCGGACGTCAAGGACCCATCCGTACTCGAAATCTCGCTGGAGGGCCGGGTAGGTGTCGATGAACGCGAGCGCGCCATCCGACATGATGCCCACTCGATCCGCCAAAGCCTGGCACTCTGCGAGGTTGGACGTCGCGACGACCATCGACTGGCAGCGACCTTCCGTGACCATGCCGCGCAGCAGCGTCCATATCCGCTGGCGAGCCTTCCCCTCCAGTCCGAGCGTCGGATCGTCGAGC
The DNA here is from genome assembly GCA_023338075.1 of Phytopythium litorale. NCBI lineage: Eukaryota > Oomycota > Peronosporomycetes > Pythiales > Pythiaceae > Phytopythium > Phytopythium litorale. The sequence goes on from JAADYB010000325.1 coordinate 6,799, forward strand.
AGCAGCACGTCCGGAGAGCCAAGAACTGCCAGCGCGAGGCACAAGCGGCGACGCTCGCCGACCAAAAGCGCACCGGCGAGTCGCTGGTGGACGCGTGACAAGTCGAGTTTGTCCATCAACTCCTTGGCGAGCGCGTTGTACTGCTCCAGGGTCTTGCCGGGCTCTTTCAACCGCGCGTGGGTCACGATGTGGTCGCGCACACTGACTTCGTCCTGCAGAAAGTGGTCCTGAGCAGGACAGTAACCCACGGAACGGCGTGCACACAACTGCTGCTGGTTCCAGATCGCGTCTGTCCCCGCGAGAACCACGCGGCCGCGCGACGGCAGAAGCTGACCGCTCAGGATTTGCAGCAGCGTCGACTTACCACTGCCATCGGCACCAAAGAGAGCCAAGCACTCGCCGCGCGGGACGTGGAACGACACGTCGCGGGCTGCAGCGATCTCGTGCGGAGTGCGTTTGATCCCGTGCAGCCAATCGGAGAGAATCCCCAAGCCGCAGTTCCGTCGTCGTAACGCTCTGCTTCGCGGCGACACAAACACCTTGGAGACGCCATGGACAAGCACAACAGGAGCGGGTTCTGTCGCTGTGGCAGTCGCAGCTGGATCAGCAGCATGTCCTTGGGGCCGCAGACGATTGAGCATGGCCTCGACGCACTTCGCTTCAGCTTGCACTCGTGGATCCACATGGACACTCAACTCGTGGCTGCTCTCTTGTCGTGATTCTCTGTCGTCGCGACCGGCGTGCTTGTTCGAGTCGTCGGTGGGCTGATACCGTGACTTTGTCAGGAACGCGCGGAGTTGAACGAACGAGACAGCACCGGTGTCGAATGCGATCACGACCGCGAGGTACAGTGCAGACGTCACTGCAAGATACAGGATCGACACGCCAGTGACGGTGTCCGCAAACGAGTTAAACGTCGACACGGAGGTGCCCTCGATCCCGGAGAGAAGTGCGTCTTCTCGACGCTCGTGCCCAAGCTGGTTGAGCCCGAATGCCAGCGCGAACTGCGGCACAAAGCTGAAGAGATTCTGGAAGGCAATCACTTTGGTCGCACCCCCGCGCTCAATCGGACCCACGACGAGGAACACGGAGTAGCTGAGCACAGCGAACAGGATGAACGCGTAGATGTGTACGAGCCGTGTCGTGTGCCTGATCGTCGCTGGCGCCGACTCGGGTGTTCTTGAGAGCACGATCGAGATCCCGTACGCAAAGGGGCAGACAGCGAGGCCGAAGAGGAAGAGCAGCACGACCATTGCGCCGAACGGGCCTGCGCTTCCTTCGTCGCTGTCATCAGAATCGTACCATGACGCAACACGGACGCCCAACAGCACCAGGATGAAGACGGTAGCCGACATTGTGTGCAGGAGCGCATCCACGGCGAAGTTAGCCAGCCAGAAGGCGGACACTCTCATCCCTCCAAGAAGGCGCTGGTGCTTGCTGCTGCTCGGAGCCTGCCGAGAAGCAGCGAGTCTCCACACAATCGTCGCCGGCAGATAGGAGAAGGCAAGAGCAGCCAGGAAGGCGTTGGTCGTCACTCCGTCCTCTCTGATCTTGATAAATCGCTGCTCGCGCCTGGAGAACGGAAGCGGGTGGTTGTGCACCGTGAGCGAGACATTCTTGTCGCCAGCAATCGTCCGATAGATCGCCTGATGCATCTCCGCTTTGAAGATACCGGCGGCATGGGGAGCAGACGTGTTGACCACCGTGTCGAAGCTGAAAACGCCATCGCTCCACGACGAGTTCGTCACGAGGTACGCCCCAAGCTGGTTTGTTACTGCTGCTGCTTCACGAGCCACCGCAGCTGATGTGTCGACACGAGTGGTAAACCCTGTGAGGAAGAGATGCCACGTGAACTGCAGCAGGAGCTGCTCCATCAGGTCACCGGAGGCGTAGCTCACGCCAAAGAGGTCCACGCTGTCGGCGTCGTCTTCGCCAGCAAGCGGCAGGAACGTGCCAAGCTCTCTTGGCGCAGTGCTTTCCTCCCACTGGCTGCTCGCAAACACCGAGCTGCACCATCCATCGTCACCGTCGTCTCCGTTGTCTTGACAATAGAACGGGACATGCACGCTTTCGTCGTCGCCGCTGCTGTGGGCCACCACCTCGAGCAGTTCTGCTGTCGACAGAGCCATGCTTGGGCTGCGTACAGACGTCATGAATGCCCCAGTCGCAGCTAGGAGCGCCAGGAGGACCGCCACGGGACCACACAAAACCAGGAACGTGCGCACTCGATGCCTCTTGAACGCGATCGTCAGCTGCTCCAGTGTCAGTGCCCACGCTTGAGAAGCAACCGCAGCTGCTGTGCCAGTAGTTGGCATCGCAGCGCCACTACTCCGGGGAAGCGAAGCTTCATCGTCCTCGACATTGATCGTCGTCTGTCCGTGCGTAAGGCTTGTCTCGGTGATCAATCTGTCCGGGTCGAGGGTCCTCAATGATATGTTGTCGACGATCTTGACGACCGCGTCGTCCAGCGTCAGCAATGACAGCGTATACGATGTCGCGCCGAGTATCGTTGCGGACTGCGTTTCCAGTCGTTGGAAGAGCGTTGCGAAGCTGCTGCTGTGCTCGGCAGGAATGCAGACGACGAACTCAGTCGACGAGTTATCCGTCACCTGGATGACGCCGCCTTCCGGATCGCAGCATGTCTTGGTAATGAGCTCCATCGCCTCGCTCTCCTTGAATGCTGGGCCTTTGGCAAACGACAGAGAATACCCAGCGTGCGTGCGTTGCTTCAGCTCGTTGGGTGTCCCAACGATCGTCGTCTTTCCACCAGTGAGAACTGCGATTTCGTCACCAACCGCCTCTGCTTCCTCTGAATCGCTGGTAGCGACCACAATCCCGAGGTGTCTCCGATGCTGGGAGTTCAGTCCCTCTTCTTGGCTGGAGCGAATGATCGAACGCAGGATGTCCCATGTTCGCTGTCGACGCAGGGGACCCATGCCGAGCGTTGGCTCGTCAAGAAACACAAAGCGGACATCACCATCGCCTTCCTCGAAGTTGGAGCTTCGTCCACTGCCATTCGCGTCGTATGACAGCAACGCCAGCGCAATGGAGAGCGATCGGCGTGCTCCAGCGGACAGTTCCTTCGTCTTGACGTCACTCAAATGAAGCAGTTCAAACAGCCGCAGCTGCTTGTCGATCACTCGCTGAGCTGCGAAGGCGGCTTCACTGGATCTGCTGCCACTCGTGAATGCCAACCTTGCGTAGAACTCCAAGTGATCGAGGACGGTGAGGTCAGGGAAGAGGACATTGTTCTGGAAGCAGAACCCCAGCGCTTCGGGATGTGATGCCACATACTGTGGCCACAACAAAGAGCTGCCACTCAGTGTCACGATGCCCGACGTCTGCGGCGAACGCAGCGTCAGCACAGACATCAGCGTCGACTTTCCGGAGCTGGGAGGACCAAGAATGCACGAGATTCTGCCTGTCGAGAGGCGCAAATTGATACCGTCCAGCACGGTCTTGTATCCGCTGCGAAGAGTGGACACACCGGCAGTCACCCGATGCAGGTACAGGTTTCGTGGCTTTAGCCGTCGCTGAGGTTGCTCTTGATGCGAATCACTGGCACTTTCTGCAAGCCCTGGCCGTGGATGCAAGAGGTGAAGGAACTGCGCGCCGCTCTGCATCCGAGTGGTCGATGTCGTCTGTGAAGAGGTCATCGATGGTGTGCCGAGCGGAGAGAGTGCGGCATCATCTCGCGCTTCAGCTATTTGCGTCAATGGGTCCGATGGGTTCCGATGGTCAGGCACCTCAATACCCGGATCCAGCACGCCTTCCGCTCTGCCGTACGCCGAGGTGACCACTGAAGACGGCACTGTGGCTGGTCCGTCAAAGGTGATACCATCCCCGTGCCCCTCCGCCTTGTTCGCACGTCGGGACAGCGACCAGCTGCTTGGCCAGCAGCATCGGATCCAAAACGACGGCAGCAGCGGGAAGTACCACGGATCCGGCCTCCGAGCAGCAGCGTCCATGCCAACTCCTTCGCCGCTCCACTTGGGCAGAACCCGCTCCAAGTACAGACCCAGTAGCGTGTACAAGACGCAGTCGATCGCCAAGAACGTCAGGCTCTCGCCAAGTGCAGCACCTCCATACGACTGGTCGAGGTTGCCCCACGAAATGCCGTTCTGCATGCTTTCAGCAGCAAGTAGAGCGCGTAGCCCTCTTGCCGCAGCCAATGGAGCCAGAAGGTTCACGACGGCTGAGGACGACGAGCCGAGATGCGCCAGAAGTCGCTGGTCGAGGAACAGCAGTGTCACAAGGAGCAGGACTCCGACGTACGCGCCAGCATGTGCCCGAGGAACGCACGCGCTCATGACGAAGGCGTAGCACCAGAGACTCCACGCGTACAGCATCAGGAGCGCCAGCACGAGAGCTGCGCTGCTGTGAGAGAAGATGCTGAACGCGCTGACAGCGACCAATTGAAGTAGCGCGCTGGAGGCAAGGAGGACTCCGTAGGAGAAGAACCAGGAGAGAATCACGTCGCGATCTCGAACTCCCCGTGTGCGCAGGAACGCGCGGACTTGAGACTCGCTCTCGCCGACGTACGTCATGATCATCTTGGCCACCGGAAACAGGTATGCGCCAGTCAAGGCAAGTGGGAGCAGTTGCCGGCTGCGGTCGTAAAACGCCGACGCATGCAACTGGGACACGGGCATCGCGATCAGTCGTGACCCTGTCAGTGGTTGTGGAAGCACCTGCATGGGTGCGACGAGCGCTTGCCTCGTGCTGCTTGGGAGCGAAGCTGCGATAGACGTCATGTTGAATCGGACCTTGGACTCCGAGCTGTTGGCCGTCAGCGACTGCGCTCGCTCCCAGCTTGAATTCAGCTTGACATCGCCTTGGAGAGCGTCTAGAAGTGCGCTGGCGAGTGCGTCCACGTCTGTCGTGTTTGCGGTGGACCCGCTTTGACCACACACGACGGATGCGGTCGCCGTCGAGTTGGTCCCAGTAGCCAAAGTGCTCGTCGTGGCGTTCCAAAGCGGCCTGCAGTTCACAAACCGCATAACAAGAGACTGCAGCGTCGCGAACCCTTCATAGGCGTATGTCTTGAACTCATCGGTCAGCACTTGGTGGTCGCGTAGCGGGTTCCACAGCTGCTCTTCGTCATGGCCGTTGTCTGAAGCAGTCGCAGCCGCGTTCCCCGCCGCAGAGCTGAGCCGGATCGAGTACTCAATCGACGCCGGCGCGGTGCCAAATGAATTCTCTTCGACCGGGTAGTTGTGGAAGACGAGCGCCGCGTGGATCTTAGGGTGGGCCGCGTCGACGCCATAGCTGTCGTTCCTCACGTACGCCTCGAGCTCATCTTCGGTCTGGAAGAAGGTGACGACGTCTTGGATCCCTGGGATCGCCAGTTGAGCCGCACTGCTCTCATTGCTGCTGGCACCGACGTCAGCGCTGCTTTCGCTCGCGTTGAGCACCAGCGACGGGTGCCACGCAGCCAGCACCGGGAGCAAGTACTGGCTGGTGAACGGCACCTCGGGCACGATGGCGAGGCGGTGCGGCGCCACCCACCCGCCGCAGCTGCTGTGGAGAGCGTTCGTCGCCGTATTGTCCGAACTGACGCGTCCCTGGACGAGCATCTGGATGGCGCAGTGCGTGACGTTCAGCCCCGGGCGAGCGTCGAGTCGCCAGCGCGCGTCCTCAACCGCGCGCTCGACTAGCGACACGAGGAGGCCGGGCATGGACGTCTCCTGCGCGATGAACCGCGGGCTGCCAGTGTTGGGCAGTCGGTCGAACAGGCTCAGCGGTTCGGCGTCCATGTCGAGGGACCCGACGACGCTGTCCAGCAGCCCGCCGTCGCCGCCATCGAGCGCCGCCGAGCTGGGCGGCCCGAGCACCACGGCGCTCCAGCCGTCGGGCACGCTGCGGCTGGTCGCCAGCGCCTTCCACACGCCGAGTGCCAGCAGCGCGGCGAAGGGCAGCAACAGCTCGAGCGCCGTCGCGGCCGCGCGCTTGCGCCGGAAGAGCAGCTGCCAGTTCTTGCGCGCCAGCGCGCGCAGCCGCCGCGCCATGGCCAGGGAGCCGGCGCCGCGAGTGTGTTGTTGAGAGTGAGGAGCGGAGGCGAGGGCTGAATGGACGTGGGCCGGCGGGAGCCAGCGGCGGCGGCAATGCGCAGGAGCAGGAGCCGCCGGCGCGGAGGTGACGATCTGCCGCCGGTCGGGAAGCGCATGGGCGATCTGTTATTGGGGCCGACTGTGGGATGACGACAGGCAGACTGGAGGAGGCACTGTAGAGCAATTGTCAAAAAAGGATGAAAGCAGATGTGAAAAATGAGATTAATGCGACTTGTTTCGGTATTTTAGAGCGGAGTACGTGGTCCACATACAGCGTGTTTTGTGAATCTGGAAAATGGGATCTGTTCACTGGAACTGGAGTGGTGACTGGTATCTCATTTAAAGTATCCAAGTGGATTCCACTTTTTCAAGGTTCAGAAATCGCTCGTCACACTCCAGAACCTGGAGATTGCCTCCACCGGCTGTTCCACCGGCATACATTGTCCAAGCCACAGTTGGCTCCTCCAGGATCAAGAACTGAGATGGGTTCACTCCGTCGTACCGTACCCAGAAAGTGCACCAACTTCCAGTCAATCGGTCTCACATGTTCGAACCCACGCACTTCATATAGCGAAGAGTATGGACAAGTGCGTGGATGCACTTGATGATGCACTTGATGATGCACTTGATGGACCCTTCGTCCCGCGTCCCCGGGCGCTCCCCGCGGCTCCATGACGCGGTCACGTCGACCCGAACTTGAGCTGCCACTGCTGGTACTTCTTGAGCAGTTGCTGCGTGGACGGCCGCGTCTTGTCGAGCGCCGAGAGCACGTCCGCGGGCTGTACGTGGCCCATGAGCTGCTTCCAGTCGTCGCTCGTCTCGGCCTGGTTCCCGCCGCCTCTCACCGCCGGCGGACCGCTCTCGGCGGCCTCCAGCTTCTCCATGAGCCGCCTCACGGGCGCCATGCACGCCTCCTTGGCCACCAGCTTGATGTCTGCGCCAGAGTATCCGTCCGTCCGCGCCACAGCGTCGTCGAAGGAGAAGTCGGCCGGCGTGTACGGACCGAGTAGAGACGCAAGGAGCGCGCGCCGAGCGTCTGCGGACGGCAGGTCCACGAGCACGCGCTTCTCAAGGCGGCGCAGCATGGCGGCGTCCAGGTCCCAGGGCAAGTTGCTCGCGGCCAGGACGAACACGACGTCGTTGGTGCGCGACAGCCCGTCCATCTGGATGAGCAGCTCGGTCTTCATGCGCCGACTGGCTTCATGTTCCTGGCCGCTACTGCCGCTGTCGCGCTGGCCCATAATGGAGTCGATCTCGTCCAGGAAGATGGTTGACGGCGCGTGGTACCGCGCCAGCTCGAACAGCAGGCGGATGAGTTTCTCCGAGTCGCCTCGGTACTTGCTCACGATCGACGAGGCCGAGATGTTGAAGAAGGTCGTGCGGCACTCGGTCGCAACCGCCTTGGCGAGCATCGTCTTGCCGTTCCCCGGCGGACCGAAGAGTAAGATACCCGTCCAGGGAGACAGCAAGCCTTGAAAGAGCTGCGGGTACTTGAGAGGCATCACGACCGCCTCCTTGAGAAGCCGCTTGGTCTCGGTCAGGCCGATCACGTCGTCCCACCGCACGTTTGGGTTCTTCTGGAAGATCTCGCGCGTGATGGTCTCCGCCAGCGGACGCAGCTCTGCGTCCCCCATGAAATGCGGTAGTGGCTTTAGCAGCCGCTCTTCCACCGTCTCCTCCGGTTGCTCGTCGGACTGCACTCGCTTGGCACTAGCCGTGGAGCCTCCGCGGCCATGCTTCGCGTACACTTGTGACGGTTTCTGACCGACCAAGCCGAGATCCATTGACGCTGGCGACGAGCTGGCCGAGTCTTCCTCGGGAGATGGCGAGGAGGCGACTTGCGCCTTCGACGTCTTCGCTATTGTTGCTCCAGCCCCGCCGCCGATGCTTCCGCTGTTGTTGCTCATGGCTTTGGCCGCCATATTGTTCTCCACCCTCGCCTCCGCCGGCATGTTCGGCGACGAGTAGTCGTTCCTGCGCGCTCGTCTCTCGGCTGCTGCCGACTTCTTGTCACTGGCAGCCTTCGACCGCTCCTGCTCGTCAGGTGACACCCGTCTCACGAGTTTCGGCGGCTTGCCGAACTTGATCTCCTGGAACTCCTCGTACTCCTGAGCGCCGAGGTTATCAAAGCACGGCACGAGATGCGTGAGTCTGGGAGAGACATCTTCGACGGAGAACGATGCGATACGCTACCTGTACGATGCGAAGCAGGTCGATGTTCTCGACCACGTCGAACTTGGAGATGGCGACGCCCGCCTCCTGCTGGAGCTTCTCAGCTGTCTGCACGTATCCATTCTCGACGCAGTGGTGCAGCATGAGGATGAGGACGTTGCGGCGCCGCTCAATCTGCCGCTTTTCCTCCTGGCGTTCCACAATCCCAACGACGTCCGAGATGAGACCTTGGTTGGATATGGCACGACAATTCCCGCTCGTACCGCGAGACGGCTCTCATTCTGCGCTTTGAGCTGCATCAACGAGCTCATGGTCGCCACCAAGGCGAGTGCGTCAACCACGGACGTGGGCTTCAAAGCTCAGAGCTATCAGCTGACCAATTCACCATCCAAGCCACGTCGTTTCGCGTTGGCGCCGAAAATAGTTGCCGCTGAATGTGCAAAAGGTGTGGCTGCCAGAGCATCAGCATCCGATCCAGTCCAGCGTGGCATTGCCCTTGTGTCTTCCTTCTGTGGAAGAAATGAATGAGCGCGTGGGCAGCTCGCGACTGTCCTGCATCGGTCGACAGGGCCGACCCGACGGCACGAGAAGCGAACGAAGGCACAGTTGCATTCGACCATCTTGACTTGGTGTCTGCGGCGAGCTGCTGCCGAAGAGCGCCGAGCGATGCAAGCGATTCATGACCACGTGGCGGTGCGTGCGGTTCCCCCAGCAGACAACAGGCCGCAACATGGAACGAGCGGCAAGCAAAAGCCTCGTGGATCTCCGTCTACGTCGCCAGTGCTGCAGTACGTCGTTGAGAACACGGGGATGCATGGTGTCACCTTCCGTGTCGACTTCAGCGGGTCGCACAACATCGCTCTGGAACACTCCGACGCCAAGGAAAATCCTATCTTGGATGGAATGGCGTTCGAATGCACCGTGTATCCGTTCGAGCGTCGCGGGTTGGTCTCGGTCGCAAAGCAGTCGACGCGGGAGCGTGCGATGATCCGAGTGACGTACGAGCTGCTTGCGGAGTTTGAGCCTGATGTTGCTGAGATCACGCACAGGCTCGAGCAAAACGCTGAAAACCTGCGTGATCTCGCCATCGCGAGCCATGCGAGCTATTCATTCAGCCACCCGCATACACAGCTGGATATCAATGGCTCATGTCCAAGTGCGAGTTGGAACCAGTGCACTGCTGCCGCCTTCTGCGCTGATGTGAACCAATTCTTCTCGCTCCACGGTGATCTTTGGTTGGATCCAACCTTCCCGGTCTCGCGCAACCCAGATGACATGGCACTAACAGAGCCCACAACCGATCGACTTCACTCGAGAAGAAGCATTCCGCTTTCCATGTGTGCGTGGCGACACCTGCACTCACTCATTGACGACAAAAGTCTGTGGAGCATCTTCCGAACTACAAGAACACTCGAATCGACAAAGGCGGCACGAGCGGGGTCTGGTTATTCTCCTATCGCCGAAATCCTTGAACGAGCTCGAAGCATCCCGAAAATCGTGTCGGGACTGCCTGGCCAACATACATTTTCGTGCGCGCTGGCGATCGTCGCAGCAGACATCGACCGCTGGAAATGTCGGTGGTTTTCGCTGTGCGGCGTCTCGCTCTCTGATGCCGATTCTCTGGAGTACCTCGCGAGGAACGTCGTCGCAGTGCCAGTATGCCTGTGCCAAGGAGGTGTCCAGTGGACTGCAGTGGTCATCGATTTGGTTCTGCCGGTGTTTCCGCTTGGCAACGGCATGGTGGCGCCACGGTCCGTCAACGGCGAGCTTTGGCCGGCGCTCCTTCACAAAGCGTACGCCAAGCTGAAAGGCGGCTACGATGCGGTGGCAGCAGCATCAACTCTCGGCATCCTTTGCGAGCTGTTAGGCGTGCCGTGGTGCGTTCACAACCATTTGTAGAGCGTCGAGCTGCTAGCCATCTGACCTTGTCGTCTGCAGTGTGTTGCTGCATGACTTAGCATTGACGAGTGGGCGAGAGTCGAAGGAGCGAGCACTTCAGCGTCGGCTGCAGCAGATATTCTCGCGCAAACGACAGAGTCTCCTGCCACAGACGAGACGTCAGCCAATGCTGGTGGTAACGTTCGATGTCGAGACGACCCCGACGATTGCACCGGGAACAGGCTTCTCCGTCTTGAGTTACGCGTCCACCGCTTCCTCGGCGACTGACTATGTCATCTTGGGAGACGTTGATGGGGTACTGCATCGGACATTCGGCGACAGAAAGCTGCTTTTTGGTCCAGAGACATCGATGGAGGGGCGAGACGCGGTGGTCGCCATTCCATGGAGAGAGTTCGTCGACCTTCAGCCTAGCGTGTGGGCGTTTTTGCCGAGCGTCCAGCACGTACGTCGCGTGCGCAATCGATTCCTGTGGCGGCATCAAGGTGAAGACGTCATTGACAATCCCAAAGCGGTGGTGGTCGCCATCAGTGTTGCGACGTTGTCGACTGTCGTGCTCGCTGGGCATTTGTCAGCACCTGCCACGACCGTGGATACTGATCGATGCCAACTGCACCGACGCTCTCCAGCTCGCTTGCAAGTGTGCATGTGTCCTGCGGACGACCTTGATGAGCTTCAAGCGCTCGATACTAGCGACGGCGTCTCCTTCAAGAACCCGAGCTCGTGTCGCGACATTGCAAGTGTTCAGGTACGGAGTCTGAGGGCTGACTGCACACAGCATTGTCCTATCAACTGACACTTGCATTGGCATGCAGGTCGCCAGAACACTCGCTCCTGGGGAGTACATTGTCGCGATCCGCGTTGCTGGCACGAGCGACAACCGTGATGCTGAGGACGCGGTGTGTTCGTGCATCCCTCGCGACATCCAAAAGAATGGCAAGGAGTTGTCCGCTACCTCGACGGAGGCAAATCTGGTGCAGCTCTTTGAGTGTCTCGACCATGAGATGCAGGGCATTCTGACTGCGAGGAACTTGAGCACAACGCTTTCGCTGCCCGGACAAGGGTGTGCAATCTCCCCAGCACAGACTGCAGCCATCGACGATCAGGTTATCGCTCGCTTCGGCAGTCCCGTTGGCTGTCACAACCATGACGACGCGGAGGGAGGCGAGGATCCCACAAGTGAGACTCGCGCGAAGGTCAAGCGAGGACTGCAACTGGCCGACTTGCGCGAGGTTTATCGGTCCCTCGCGCGCGGGGAGTTAACCGGCACCCAGCGCTACCAGGAACTGGTATGGCACGATCTGCTCGCATCGCTGGGCCACGCATCGCCGATGGAGGAGCAAGAGATCCGCGTCGACGAAATCGCGGCGCTTGTCTGCTGCGTCTCGAGCGACTCGCGCCTGGTCGACTGCGTGCAGCTTCCTGCTTCCAGCTTGGCTGGCTTGTGGCCGACTCCGGCAGGCTAGACGCGCGCTAGTGGCGGCGCGGGAGCAGCAGTAGGTGCGGAATTCAGTAGTCTATTTCCCGCGTACCAACACGCACTCGCTCTGGTCCCCTCGCGACACTACAAGCACGCGATGCGAGCGATGAGTGAGTCGCCAATGAGCATGAACACCAGCAGCAGCAAGAGGCGAGGCTAGAGCCACTTACACAATACTGTACTTGACCTGGAGCTCTGGGCCGCGCTCGACATGCGCTCGGCCTGGTCAGCTGATCTCCATGCGCTTCTGGAACTCGCGCGTGAGCTCGTCCAGCGACACCTCCGGGTTGGCCTGGAAAAAGTCGAGGAAGTCCTGCGCCTTCTTGGCCTTGAGCTCCTGCTCGCTGCTCGGCGTCGGCGCAGCAGCTGCCGCGTCCGCGGCGCCGCTGGCCGCGCACAGGATGGACTCGGCCTCGTACTGCAGCTCCTTCTTGTCGTAGTACTCGGGGTCGGCCACGCGGCGCATGAGGTTGAGGAACTGCTCGTACTCGCAGCAGGAGAGCAGGATCTGCACCAGGAAGGACAGGCGCGTGTGCCGCTGGCGCTCCTCCGACAGCGCCACCTCCTCGTCGCAGCGCGCCTCGTACTGCGCCATGGAGAACCCGTGCGCGAGCAGGAACTCCTCGATGAAGCCGTTGGCCGTGTCGATGAACTCTTCGTGCAGCTGCTTCCACTCCCTGAACACGACATCACAACACGCACACAGCCGCCGTCAGTCCGTATCCCGGCTTCGAGCCGCGTGGCAGGAGAAGAGCGCGCCGTACTCCTCGACGGCGTCCAGGTCGGCCGAGCTCGGGCCGCCCTTGGTCAGCAGGATGGCGAACTTGTCGGCGTGCGCGGCGCAGTAGTCCGTCACGCGGTCCTGGAAGCCCTCGCTGCCCACCAACGCGGCGACCCACTCGAGCACGTCGTCGCCCGGCTCCATGTCCTTGATCAGCGGCGTCTCGTAGCGCGTCAGCAGCTCGATCGCGTCAAAGTGCGACATGGCTTCCTTCTCTTCTCTTCTCTTCCGCGTCCGTCCTTCCGGTTCTCCACGTCCGACTCGCCCGCTCGGATCTGAGGGGATCGCGACTGCTCCTCGCGCTGCTCCGCTTGAGTGACTGCGCACGGCCTCCTCCAGCCGAGACGATCGGGGAATGCGGCAGGCAGGAGAAGCAGGCAGGAGAAGCAGGCGGTCGTCCGAGCTTGGCGCCGTGCCTGGGGGAAAGGATACTTGGTATACTGAACGCAAGTGCAATGCGCGGGAAAGTGCGGCACTGGGAGGAAGGTGACGGCGTCGGCGACGGCGCGACGACGGGAGAGGGGAGGCGCTCTAATTGAAGGGTTCGCGGTACCATAAGTTAACTCAGTGCTTAGGTTGTGTTAATGACTATGTATCAGGAAACAGTACTGCGTCTAGTTATACAGGACGGAACCGTCACAATGGACGTGGTGGCAGTGCCGCACCGCTCAGAAGTCCGGCGCGCGGGCTGTGCGTCGCGAGCAGGCGCGTGCTCGCGCGCCAGTCCTCACGCCCGCATCAAACCTGGCGCGACTCCGATGGAGAAGGGAGAGCAGGCGCGTCTACTTTTCTGCGTGTGGCAATCAACACGAAGTCCGCTGAAATTCCCATGCCATCGCGATTCTTTGTTGAAGATTGGTTCTCAGCGACGCACACAGTCCTTGCACCTGATCTGACTAAATATAACCGCCAAATGTGGTGGAATGCAGGCTTTATAACTGATTCTCGTTCTCTCCGAGGTCATGATTAGCGACAAATATTTCTGTCCCTTATCCTCATTGGATAAAAACAAAAAGAGGCAACTCGCCCTATTTAATATATATTGTATCAAATCATACAGGTCCGACTTCTGGAGAATCGATTTCTCTGGCATTCGAAAAAAATGCTGGAGGAGTTGCTAATTCTCAAAGCAAACAGCGAGTGTAACCCGGCATACAAAGCGCAAGGTCGTGCGAAAGTTACACTGGCGTAACCTCGCACCACTGCTGGAGCGCGGTCTGAAGACGACGTTCTCGGCGCGCTATTCCTGGCACCTTGACGCGGTTGCCGCGCGTCTGCGAGTGCCACACGCGCTCACGCCGCTTGGACAGAAGCCTCCGCGATGGACCAAGCCGCTTCTGGCGCCTCTGGCTCCGTGCCGCCGCCCAAGAACCGCCCGCTGAGCATCGACATCGACGACGCGAACGACCGGCCGGCCGCGGGACCCGCCGCCAGCGGCAGCATCGGCCGCGGGGGAGAGGAGGACGAGGAGGACCCGGGCGTGATGGAGGACCTGGCGCTGTCGCCCGCGGCCAGCCACGACTCGCTGGACGACCGCGCGACGCTCATCCCGCTGTCCATGACGGACAGCGCGAGCGGCTCGCGGCCGCTGCCGTCGCTGCACGCGCCGCTCACGTTCCGCGACGTGCCGTTTGTCGCGCTGTTCGCGCTGCACCTCGTGTTCGTGCTGGCCGCGACCACGGGCGTCCGCTCTTCGGGTGACGTGGCGGTCGAGATGGCCGACAGGGATCAGGTGGTCAGCGGACTGGGCGTGCACAGCGCCAGCGCTAGCGCGGCGGCCTCGGCCTCCTCGGACTCGGCCGACTCGTTCGACCCGTCCGAGGCACTGTCCGTCATGGACGTCGGCATCAAGCTGCGCTCGCTGTGCGTGATCAACATCCTGTTCGCGCTCGGCTGGGTGCTGCTGTTCATCTTCAACACCAAGTTGCGCTTCGTGCAGACCTCGTGCGTCTTCTCCGTCACGGGGCTCGTCATCCTCGCGGTCGAGCTGTTCATGCTGGACAACAGCGACGCGCAGCTCCTCGCGGCTGTTGTGTGCGCGCTGGCCGCGCTCGAGTTGCTCTGGTCGGCCAAGGTGCGCAACGGCTTCGACTTTGTCGCCGTCTTCTTTGAGCTCGTGAGCGAGTTCCTCGTCATGCACCCGGCGCTCGGGTACGTCACGAGCGGCGTGCTCGTGGCGTACACGATTTGGTCCAGCTGGGTCTGCACTACGATCGCCTACGTCGCGGCCCCGGGTGGCGTGTCGCCCTGGTCGTTCTCCATGCTGGTCGTGTACTTCCACTTCTACTGGACGTCGAACGTGTTCAAGAACATCCTGACGATCGTCGTCTCGGGCGCCACCATGCTCTGGTACTACCGCGACGACTCGTCCGAGCTGTCGCCACCCGTGCGGGAGGCCATGATGAACGAGAACGGCTCGGCCGAGGCGGACGACGCCGACTCGGCAGGCGGCAGCTTCCGCTTCAAGATGGATCGGCGCGTCGTGCTGCACTATGTGCGTCGCGCGCTGTCGACGTCGTTCGGGTCGATCTGCGTCGGCTCGCTGCTCTGCCCCATCGCGCACATGCTGTGGAACGTGCTTCGGTGGGCTCGCCGAGACGAGTCGGTGCTGTCTCGGCGCTTCCTGTCGCTGCGCTCGGCACAGGCCGACCGGTTCATCCGCACGTACCACAAGTACTCGTTCGCGCACATCGCCGGCTACGGCACGCCGTTCTACGTGGCCGCGCACGACTCGTGGACGCTCGTCGAGACGCACGGCGTCGAGGCGATCGTGGACGACGACCTGACGAGCCGCATCCTGCTGCTTGGCGCCAACGGCTGGGCCAGTCTCATGTGCGCACTGACCGTGTCGGCGTTCGCGCGCGGCACGCAGCACACGGTCTTCTTCGCGCTCGCGAGCTTCACGCTGTGCTACACGACGCTGTCGATCGCCACGCAGGTGGTGGCCGCGGTCATCAAGACGCTGTTCGTGTGCTTCGCCGAGAGTCCCGGCCGGCTGAGCCAGCTGCACCCGCTTATCTACCACCGCTTCGTACGGCTGGCCGAGCTCAAGAGCTTCCGCGACCACCGCGCGCCGCCGCCGCCCTCCGCAGATGGCAAGACCGTGCTGTAGGCGGTCGACACCGCTCGGTAGGTTCGCTCTTGCATGACGATATCGATAGTAGAGCGTGCTTCCGCGTCGTCTCCATGTTTGTCTCCATGTTTGTCTCCATGTTGGTCTCCATGGTGTTGATGCGCGGACCAAATTGGTCACCCGACAGATTCTGTGACGACCTTGGGTGGAAATGGGCACACTCCTGATATCTCCTTGGGTTCGCTTGAAGCGGAATGGCGTGTTTTGATTCGTTCAAATTATATTTTGCAGCGATGCAATTGGTTAAAAACACGCGCCATTGCCGCACCGCAACACCATGGCGATAACGGACAAGCAAGCGGCCACTTCCGAGCCACTGCCGCAGGAGAACGGACGGCGAGCAGCATGGGCGACGGATTCCTGCGCGCGGCGCTGGCGCTGTCGGCGGCGGGCGCCGCGTGTCTGCCGGTGTTCGCGCTGCTGCTGCGCTTCCAGCCGCGGTTCGTGCACGGGCTGAGCGTGGACGCTGCGCGCGCCGAGCGCCACTGCCTGCTGGCCGGTGCGTGCTACGCCGGCGTCTTCCTGGCGTCGCTCGCGGCGCTGTGGCTGCGCGCCCGGCGTCAGCGCGCGCCAGATGTGCACGGAGGGGACGAGAGCGGCGTGCGCACGGCCTACGACAAGCACTACAACTTGCCGTTCGGCGAGCACGCGAGCGACGGCTTCGCGGTCGCCATGAAGGCGCTGGACACGCGGCGGAGCCCCGCGGTTGTCGCGCACAAGGACGCCAAGCTCGCCGAGCTGGCGGGGACGCAGCACGACGTCCGGTACACGTGACCGCGGGCGTGGCGGCCCTGATGCGCGGCGACGGTAGCAAGTTGTAAAGTATTCCTCCCAGTAAAACACGCAGCAACACACGCACACACACAGATACCAGGCTCCGTCTCGGACCGCAGGCTGAAGGGAAAGGAACCAAGGTAGGGACGTGCATTACCTCGCGTGGACGCGCACCTAGCACTTGTAGACGAGCACGCCGATCTCGCCGACGTAGAGGTAGAGCATGTGCCGCTGCTGGTAGCTGACGTCGAAGCCGTAGCCCTCGCCGATGAAGCAGTGCCAGGACGAGCCAAACTTCTTGTCCATGCCCTGCTTGATGAGCTGCGCCGCGGCCTCGTAGTTCTTGAGCGGCACGTGCTTGTCGCACGCCATGGTGATGATCTCGATCGTCTCGGCGCACACCTCGGCCGTCATGTCGTTGTGCTTGAGGTGCGGCCGCGATGAGATCTTGCGGTACTCCTGCTCGGACAGCTCGGCGCCGGGCGTTCCGCCCGCGGCAGCCTCCGGCATCGCTGCTTGAGGATGAAGGGACGACCCTGGACAGCTCGGAATGGACACTGCGCCGCGGCTTCTCGCCAGGCGTCGGGGTGAATGGGCGGCGCCAAGAGGCGCTATCGAGTTCGCAACTTTGCATTGAACACGGCATCAAGGTCAACCACTGGCTGTATTCACCCTAAAGTTAGTTGTCCTGGAGCGCCGGGTAGTCGGTGTAGCCGAGCTCGTTGGGCGTGCCGACGGGGATGTAGAACGTCTTGACGTTGTACTCGTTGAGCGGCGCGTTGGTGCGAAGGCGCTTGACGATGTCGGGCGTGCCGATAAAGTCGCGGCCGAAGCCCACGAGGTCATCGTGCCCCTCCTCGACGTACTGGATGGCCTTCTCGCGGTCGAAGCCGCCAGCGGCGATCAGCACGCCCTTGTAGATGGGGCGGAAGACAGGCGAGACGCCGCCCGAAGGCACCAGCGGGCCCGTGAAGTGCCAGCCGTAGGGCTCCACCAGGTGCAGGTAGGCCAGGTCGTAGTCGTTCAGCTTGTTGATCACGTACGAGTACGTCTCCAGCGGGTGCGAGTCGGTGCACGCGAAGGTGATGCCGAATGGGGAGAGGCGGATGCCGACCTTGCCCGAGTCCGGCGCCACCGACAGGATGCCCTCGAGCGCCTCAAACAGGAACCGCGCACGGTTCTCCAGGCTGCCGCCGTACTTGTCCGTGCGCAAGTTGGTGCTGTCGCACAGGAACTGCTCCAGCAGGTAGCCGTTGGCGGCGTGCAGCTCGACGCCGTCGAAGCCCGCGGCGAAGGCGTTCGTGGTCGCCCTCTTGTAGTCCTCCACGATGAGCGGGATCTCGTGCTCCTCGAGCGCGCGCGGCGTCACGTGGTCCTTGCGACCCTCGCGCGTGACGGCGTGGCTCGTGATCTCGGCCACACTGCTCGCGCTCGCCGACACGGGCAGCACGCCGTCCGGCTGGTTCAAAGGGTGGCTCACGCGGCCCGTGTGCCACAGCTGCAGGAAGATCTTGCCACCCTTGTCGTGCACGGCCTTGGTCACCGCCGACCAGGCCTCGACCTGCTCCTGGTTGTAGATGCCCGGTGCGCCGAAGTAGCCGCGGGCCGTGGGGCTGATGTCCGTGGCCTCGGCGATGAGCAGCCCGCCGTCCGTCGCGCGCTGCGCGTAGTACTCGGCCGCCACCGCCTTGGGCACCGCCTCTTCGCCCGTGCGCAGGCGCGTGAGCGGAGGCATGAACACGCGATGCTTGAGCTGGATCGGGTCCTTCTTGCCGCCAAGCGTCACGGGCGTGAAAAGCTTGGGCGTGCTGGGAGCCATAGCTGGATGCGGATGCTGGGGACCGGGGGCTTGGTGCTTTGAGCTTTGAGCTGCAGAGGGAAGAATGCAAAGTGAGAAGCAGGAACACGGAGGCAGGCGCCTTGGTTCTCCGTCTAGGCGCGCCGCTGACAGCATGAAGGCGCCTCGCCTCGTTGGTGCATTGGCGCCGGCGACACTAGCGCTTGGCGGCATGGAACTGCGAATTGATACAGTCAACAGTGCCACTCGACGTGATCAAGTGCGTCACACATTGAGCCACTTGAAAGAACGACTCGATTCGTCAAAAAGAGGACGCAAACTTAATTTCAGCCAACCAAATGTATTCAAA
>JAADYB010000326.1:0-25086 GCA_023338075.1 Phytopythium litorale
CCTTGACGTCTCGTTCGAGGACACGACGACGCTGCTGAGCAACACGGTGGCGAACACGGCCATCGACACGATCCTGTCGTACACGACGTCGGACATCAACTCGAAGGGCGACGGCTACAAGTCGCTGGTCGCTCTGATCGACGTTGTGGGCGTGTACGCGATCAACGAGGTGATCCAGTCGGAGCTGGTGCCTCTGTTCGGCGCCACGTGCCTGTAGGCGAGTGGTGTCGAGCACCCGTGCCCAGAGCAACATCCGTGGCTTCGTGTTTCTCTTTCATCCGTTTTCGGTGGAGAGAGAAGCGTGTCGAGGCTTTGAACCGTAAAGCATCTGCTGTTGGCGTCCAGTCCTGGCAGCAGCGTTTCCAGTGGCATCGAGGATGTCAGTCACCATCCCGCTTTCTGTGCAGTTCAACTCAATCAAACCCTGTTGAGACTCCCATGCCTTTCTCCGTCGTTGCTTTCAAGGATCTGGCAATAGCTCCTAGTTTCTTTCTCATTGCAGAATCGTATCTCCACCGTGGAGCACACACATGCTGATCCTCGCGATTGACAAATCCAGCGAGCGCCTTGAACTTCCGAGTGCATTTTTGCAACCGTGTGAGACGGGTGTGACCAGTCAGGTGTGACACGGTGGTCGGTCGTCTGACATCGGGACAACAACAATAAATCAGACCCAACCAGTCGTCAGTCGCCAACCAGCTTTGCTGGCGCCTGCATATCTGAGCCGACGCATGCGCTCTCGACGATCCGTCCTGCACTGCATGCAGCAGGTCGTGACGCGAGATCTCCGTCCGCGGCAAGCGTCGGCGGTCAAAACGACGTGCCGTCGTCGCGTTCGGCGCATGATCGGATCGCGTCGGAGGCGTCGGCGCCGTCGTGTTCTGGGCTCTTGCCGCGGCCACGAGGGGCGAAGATCGCGGTATCCTGTGGCCGCACTGGACGCGCTCATCCGAATCGGTGGTCGCTGGCGGCCGGGCGAAGATCTGCCTGCCCCGCGTCCAGCCGCAACTTCACTGGCGACTGCTGGTATCTTTTCGCGGCGCCCGTTGGTTGCCACAGTTGCACTGACATTGAAGCGAATCATCGCATCTGAGTTGGCCGCTTCAATGAAAATAAGCAGATAATATCGGATTTGGTATCGAGCTGCTTTCCGCCAATGAACGGGGCCGGTTTAATTGAAAAGCCGCTCTGATTGGACGCTTCCAGCTGCATCCGAGCGAATGCACCTGTGATTGGACAAAAAGAAGGACAGACGGCAGCCAGGCAGCCCGTCCCAGCATTCGTTTCCGCGACATACTGGAGAGAAGACAACCCGGATCGGCCACTCACTGCAAGAAAGTATGGAAACCACCCACCGCGCAATCCCAGCCGCGCGTGCGTGACGCGCATCTTCCCACCCCCTTATCTCGCAACCATCTCTATTTCGTCGTTGGAATAAGTTGCTGGATTGCAACCCTCTCCGCCAAAGTGCGGTCAGTTGATGCCTTGTTTATCGCTTTCGCGCTCCTTCAAGATCTTCCTCAGTTCCAAGTTTCTCGAGTGAAGCGCAAGTGCCGAGCAGCCCAACGCCGCCGCCGCCGCCGCCGCCAACTGCCTGAAGACGACGCAGCCAGCCTGCCAGCCGACGGGAAGCATGAAAACGGTGGAGTCACTGATGGTCCAGCCGGCCGTGCTCAAGCTCAGCCTGGGCGACCGCACGCACCGCGTGACGGTGGACCTGGCGGCGCTCACGTTCGACGCGCTCGTGGCGCACGTCAAGGAGGCGATGGCAGAGGCGCTGCCCACGCTGTGGTCGCTCGAGTACACGGACGACGAGGGCGACCGCGTGACGCTGGCGCACGCGCGGGAGCTGGGCGAGGCGCTGGACGTGCTGCTGGTCGCGGCCGGAGGCGCCAGCACGGTCGCCTTCCGCGTCGTCCCGCGGTCGGTGCCGCTCTCGCAGCGCGTCCTGCCGCTGCTGAAGAAGGTGGGGCAGCTGTCGGCCTCGGTGGCTCGCGTGGCCAGCGAGCGCACGATCCAGTTGCGTAACAGCGACGTGGTGAGTCGCGGGCGGGCGTCGCTGACGTCTTCGGCGACGCGGACGGGGTCGCTGCTCCGGTCCGCCGGTCGGGGCGTCGCCAGCGGGCTGCACCACGCGCACTCGGCTGTGTCGGTGCGTCTTGAGCGCCGACGATCCCGCTCGTCCTCGTCCTCGTCTTCCTCGCCGTCGTCTTCCTCGCCGTCTCCGTCGTTCTCCGCGAGCGGTGACAAGTACAGCGACGCCGGTTTCTCGCCCATGGCCACCGAGGACGTGGAGACCGTCGACCTCCGCGCCAGCACTTCCAGTTCCGAGCCTGAAACAAGCGAGTCGCCAGCTCAGCATCAAGAGGAGGAGGAAGAGGAGGAGCCACCCGCCCTCGTCCCCATTGCGTCCGTTGAGGACGACCAGAGTGAGGACGCCGAGGAGCAGACGGAGGAGGCGGCGTACGAGTCGGACGCCGACACGCTCGCGACCACATCGTGCGACGAGGAAGACCGCGAGTGGGACTTGGTGGCCGCGCCGTCGGCCGCCGGCGCCATGCCGCTCATCGCCGAGGACTCTTGGACGCGGTGAGCTGCGTGCCCTCCGCCCCACCTCGACCTCGAACAGCGCGCTGCTCATATACAGTGATCCGTCTTATTTGCCAAACGCTTCTTGCCAATGTTACTCACTCGACTTTCCATTTTCGTTTTCTTCGTCTCACGTGTGAGTAACGTGTTGTGATAATGGGGATCACGACTGCGCCTGCCGGTGCTGCGCCGACGACTTGGGCACCGACATGGGCGAGGGGCGAGTTGCAGTCGGAGCGCTGCTGTTCATACCGGCGGCGGTGGCGCTGGAGGTCGCTGGTGGCGCTGCGTTGGGCTTGGCCTGGCCGAGCGCCACGTTGCGGCAGCGCGCGGCGAAGTTGAGCGAGCACAACGTCTCCCACGCGTTCCACTGCACAGGCGACACGTTGACAAACATGAGCACCTTGGAGTTGCCACTGAGCGAGTCCTGCAGCAGGAACGTGAGCTTCGAGTTCCGGTATGGCACGTGCTTGCTGCTGGACCCAAGCGCGGCGATCACGTCACCCAGCGCTGACAGCGACCGGTTGATGTTCTGCGCCTCCTTCAGGCGCTGACCGCTCGCCGCCGTCTTGCTCACGCGCTCTGAGCCTGCCAAATCGATGAGGTGGAGCTTGGATGCTCGTCGACGAGGTGGCGGCTGCGACTGCGACGGGTCTGTCTTGGAGGCCGCTGCACTGGTCGTTCCAGCCTCAATTGTGATGGACATCACGAGATGCGAGCGGCTCGAGTGCTCGTTGAAGTCGTGTGCACCGACGCTACGGTGCGAGTGCCCGAGCTTCATGAGGTCCAGCACGTCGTTCTCGTTGTGCACCTCGACCTCGATCAGGTTGTCCACGTACACACCCGTCTTGCCAATGCGAATGTCCAGTCCTTTGGCTGGCGTGTTGCTGTTGCCACTGCTGCTTGCACTGCTGTCGAGTAGATCCACGACGGTCTCGTTGTAGACTTCCAGGATACTAAGCTTCATGGTGCACTCGAAGTTGCCCGAGGCCATCCGAGAGTCGCGAATCATGAACAGCTCGCGCAACGCCCGGTAATTGACGCCGCGGTCGTTTGGCGGGCCTTCCATCGTGTGGGTCTTGCCCGAGCCTGTCTGTCCATACGCGAAAATGCAAACACTGCAAAGCGCGGTTAGTTCTCGCGACAAACAACAGATAGCAGATTCACAGCAGAGCCAGCGTACTTGAAGCCGTCGAGTGCACTGACAACGAGCGCACGGGTTTGCTCGAACACGTCGTCTTGCGAGCTGGCTTGTTGGAAGACGTGATCAAACTCGAAGGCGTACTTCTGGCCGATCGAGTTCGCCTTGTCTCCGTTCGCGTCCGCGCCGCCGACCACGAGCTCCAGGCTCTCGTGATCATTCTCCTTAAAGAACACCGCCGGTGCGCATTGCTCGCTCTTTTCTTCGACGGGCTGGATCGGGCGTACTCGACAGAACACGCGGATGTTGCCCTGCAGCTCCATGAGCTTATTGTGCAGCTTGCGCCTCGTGAGCATTTCCTGTGTGTAGAGCTCCGCCATACGCGTCTTCTCCTCCTGTAACTCACGAAGTGTGTCGGCATTCTGTGTGGTGAAACACGAGGCAGTCAGTCAACTGTCCTCCTGACCATTGTGGCACACCGTCCATTCGTACCGCTCTTTGCGCTTCCTGATATCCCTGCCGCCGTGCAGCCTCGATCGCCTGCGCCTGCTCATCCAGCTGCGCCTCGACACGTTCGCATCTTGTCTTCAACAGCGCCATTTCTTGATCTTTCTCCTTCAATGCGGTCTGCATGCCCTTCATCTCCCGCTCATGCGACCGAACTTCACGCTTCAATGCGCGTTGCTGGTCTTCTGCTTCACCGAGCTGTGCAGCCTGGAGAGAGATTTGCTCCTCCATGAGCGTCTTTGTTGCTGCAATCTCACTCTGGGCCGCTTGCAGCTGCTCCTTGAGGCTTGATAGTTCACGACGGGCGGATACCAGGTCATCGTTGGCCACCTTGACTTGGTCTTCTGTATGGTGCGCGGAGTCGAGCGCTTTGGAGTATGCGGCCTCGAGTTCCGCGATCTCTTGCTTGAGCACGTGGACCTGGGTCTGCGCTGCTTTTGCTTCGCGATCCTTGTTGTCTCGATCGATTTGAAGCGAGGTCACAGCTGCTGCACTCATTGCAGCGGCTTGTTCGTCGGCCTGTTTGCTTGAATGCTGCTGAGTAGCAAGCGCTTTCTCGAGCTGCGCGATTGTTGCCTGGTAGTTGCTGAGCTGCTTTTGGGACTCGGCGTTTTCTTCCTGTGCGCGCTCTAACTCGGCGGTCAGATCGCGTCGAGTAGACTGCTCTTGCGCTAGCTCATCCCTCAACGTCGACTCGGTGTGGTCGCTCTGAGCACGCTGTTCAAGCAACGATCGCATGCTGGTCAGCTCCGTCTCCACGGCTTGCTTCGACCTGGATATTGACTGTTTCTCCTTGTCGCTCGCATCAATTTGGCTTGTCTGTTTGTCGATTGTCTTCTGAAGCGCTATCAGCTCCGTCCGCGACGTATCTAGAGCTTGGTCGCGAGCCGCGAGTTGGGATACAAGGTTAGCTACCTGTGCCTTCAATGCTGTCACAGCGTCATCATTGCTGCTAGTGCTGGTGCTGGAGCCAGTTTTCGACGAGTGTTGCCCCTCGTCCTTGTCTTGTGTGAGTGAGACTTGCTGCGGATCGTAAGGACTTACTGTCACTTCGCCACGAGGACTTTCACCCTCTGGAATCGCTCGAGCTGCAGTCGTGGCTGGCTGCGCTTCTTTCTGGGTCGTCGCGTACCCATTCGTGGCTTGACTGTCCACAGCTGGCTGCACACAGCAATCCAATGCATCCCACTCAGCGAATGCACCACCGCATGCGATTTCAGGAGGCAGTCGTGAAAAACGTACGAGCTTCGTCGATTGGTACGCAGAGGCTGTCGGCGCCGCGTCATATCCTTCATAGTACCCATCGCTTGACCAGCCCTGGTCACTGTATCCGCTGGCGTACGCCGCCTGCTGTGATCCCCCCGGGTCTGGTGGCGTTGCCTGGTCCTCTTCTCCCCACGCCGACGTCTGGTACGCACTGCTGGCGGGGTACGCTGCGCTGTTTGGCCGGAACGGCAGGTCGTACCGCGGCTTGCGCTGCTGCCTCAGCTGCTGGTACATTTGCCGGTACGCGTCGTCGCACGGGTGATCCCAGCGACTCTCGCCGGTCAGTCCGTTGTAGTAGTACGGCGGGTCGGCGTCGCTCGCGGCGACGTGATACCACCCGCTGGGCACAGGCGCCACGAGCGAGTCCCGCGCGATCCAGAGCAGGTCACGGTCCACGTCTGGGTCCATCCCGAGCCGCCGCGCGTGCTCGACGACGCCCGCGTGGAACAGCTCGGGGTCTGTCGCTTCCATCAGCGCGGGTCCGTCGTCCTCCTGCACCGCTACCAGCGACGGGTCGTCGTAGTCGTAGCCTCCTCCTCCCGCTCCTCCTCCGCTGCTGCCGTTCCCGGCGTGCCACGACACGGTGGTGCGCATGAGCGCCTGCTCCCGGCTTTCGCCCTCTGCGCGCGCTGTGCGCGGCTGCTGCAGCGGCTCGCGGTCCCAGCGACTGCTGCCGCTGCGGTGCTCGCTCGGCCCCCGGGAAGACCGCGCCGAGCCCAGCGGCGGCAGCACCGAACCCGCGACCGCCGGCCCCGACCCGCCGAACGCCAGGTCCAGCAGCGGCAGTCCCGGCGGCCCGCCGTCGCCGTCCGCGTCCTCGTAGCGCGACCGCCGGCCCGAGGAGCGGTACATGGCGTCCCGCTCCATCGACGCGTCCTTTCCGCTTGTTGCCGTGGTCTCCCAGTCCACAAGTTGAAGTCGTTTCGGCGAATTTCCCGTATATTTCACGTTTATATGTGAATAATCAGAGTATTTAAAGTCTCAAACAGTGAATACCACAAGTACAGCGAGTATATCCGTTAGAATGACTGACTGTCTTCATGGGCATACAAAGCACAAGGTAAAGGACCCGGAAAGGCAGCAGCATGCGAGCGGCGGCGATGGCGATGGCGGTGGTGGCGGCGGCGACGGGGCTGCCGCGGGCCGAGGGCGGGCCGTACGACGGGTGGAAGCCGCTGCGCTACTGCAACGCGCCCGAGCGCATGGAGGCCGTGCGCATCCCGCCGCTGACGGAGGCGCAGGCCGCGGCGGTCGCGTCGCTCGAGCAGGTGCAGGTGGTGGCGCGGCACGGCGCGCGAGCCCCCTACACGCGCACGTTCTGCTGGGACAACCAGGAGCACAACCCGATGACGGCCGAGTGGCGCTGCAGACCCACGTCCGTGTCGGTGCGTGGACGCGGCGCAGGGACGCGGTGGGAGGCGTGAAACTGGTCGACTGACGACCTGGACGCGCGCAGTCGCAGGATATCGGGACGAACGCCACGACCGGGGACTTCGGGCGCCTGTACGGCAAGAACTACCTGGACGGACGCAATATCCTGCGCGGGGACTGCATGATCGGCGGGCTGCTGGCCGTCGGACGCGAGCAGCACCTCAAGAACGGCCAGTGCGTCGGATCGCTGGCCAGTTGCGAGGAAGTGGAGGCACTCATCCGTGCGGCGTGGTGTTCGTCGTGGCGGCAGATTACTGAGGGATGCGTACGTTGGAGAGGGTCCCCTCAAGCTGTTTCCGACGACCAAGCTGTCCGTACGTGTGCCTGCTTCCCCCTTTGCCGCCGTCGCGATGTATCTCCTCTCACGTCCTCGCATTGTCGGTTGTTCACTGCAGGAGCTCCCTCTCGATCGGATTTACCTTCGAAGGTAAGCGAAGCCCATCTGCTCGGCTTGTCTGCAAGTGCTGTGACTAACAACAGAGGCTCGCTCGCTCGTTCGCAGTGATGACGAGGAGAGGACGCTCGGATCCGGACACGTGCTCATGGACGGGTTCTTTCCTCCGGACGGGTCGCTCTCGCACGACGCGCACCACATGCTCACGTGGAACGTCGCGGACTACAAGTCGGACTACATCGCCCCGAACGAGCCCATGTGCCCCGTGCTGACGTTCATCTGGAGCGAGTCGCTGCAGTCGGAGGAGTACAAGAAGCGCGTCTCGGACCCCGCACGCGCCGAGCTCACCAAGCGCTTCGAGAGTCACGTGGGCAAGTTCTCGTGGGATACGGCGCTGGAGTGCCTCGCCACGTCTCGCTGCAACGACCTGGCGCTCCCCGAGGGCGTGAATGAGGAACTGTTCGACAAGGTTTTCCAGGAAGTCGAGGCTGAGGAGGGCATCTCGCTAGCGTACAGCGGCGCGTGGTACTCCAAGATTGCGATGCAGCCGCTCGCGAACGACATCATCAGTCGCGTTGACAAGGTCACGGA
Organism: Phytopythium litorale; assembly: GCA_023338075.1. Classification (NCBI taxonomy): domain Eukaryota; phylum Oomycota; class Peronosporomycetes; order Pythiales; family Pythiaceae; genus Phytopythium; species Phytopythium litorale. Next base: position 7,920 of record JAADYB010000326.1, read on the forward strand.
AGGAGTCTCGTGGGCGACCAAGCTGGCGGTCACCATGGGTGCGTGTCGATGCCTCTGCGTGCGTTTGATGGCGTTCTCTCACTACTTGCGCGGAGCGGCGGCTGTTGTTCAGGCCACGACTCGACCCTGATGCCGCTCTTGGCCGCGCTACTTGGAGACAAGTGGGACCGGACGTGGACCCCGTACGCCGGCATGGTCGTCTTCGAAGTGTACAAGACCAAGAACGCGTCCATCGCCGCGCGCGTCATCTTCCACGGCGAGGCGCTTCTCATCCCTGGCTGCGACGACAGTACGTGATGGCTCACCACCACTTGAGACGCCTGAACTGCACCGTCATGGTCGCTAACGCTGTCCGTGGTGTCGCTGCAGCGCTGTGTGACATTGTGCACCTCTTCGACGCGTTCGAGTTCTCCCGCGTCGGGCGCGAGTGCTCCCTGCCGTCTTCTGCGACCAACTCGCCGTCCTCCATTTCGTCAGCTACAGCGAGTGTCAAGAGCAGCACATCGTCGAGCTTCGCCATCCCAGGCGGGCTGAGCGTCGCTGCGGTGGAGACCGTCCTCCTGGCTGGCGTCGTGCTGGTCGTCGGCGTGATCCTCGTCATCCGCCGCCGCCGCAAGCGCCAGCAGCCCGTCGCGACCGCCACGGCGGACGACGACGAGGAGTCGCTGCTTTGAGCTTTGGGCCATGGAGATCATTGGTTGAGTGCCGCTCGATCTTCAAGTTGAAGCCATCTTCAAGGGTGTGTGTTGTTGTGCAGCCCACGGTACTTCCAACTTGTGAATACTTTTGCTGTCCGCAGTACTACGCATACGAATCTCGTCCTGGAATCACCTCCCAACCCATACAACGCGCCATATAAAATCCCCAACCCATACAAATTCCCACACAGAATCCAGGCGGCGGCACCGCACCCGCCTCACCTCACCTCGTCACCTTCCGCCCGCCGGGTCTCCGCTTCTGCCTCCGCCTAAATGGACGACTCGGGTGCGTCTCCCAGCGGTCGCCCCGCCTCCTCCTCCCGCCCTACTGACTGCCGTGGTTCCATCTCGCCCCCTGCTCCCTGTCCGCAGCGACGGCGGCCGAGCGCCGCGGCATGTGGTCGCTCATCAAGGAAGGGTACGAGGGGCTCGTGCTGACCGTCATCCGGCCGCTGCGCGCGCAGTACGCGGCCGAGGACCTGGGCCCTCGGCGCGCGCAGCTGGGCGACCTGGCGGTCCAGCGCACAGACGTCAAGCTCAAGAACTCGGCGGGCTACACGCTCGAGTGCAGCTGGTGGAAGCCCAAGCCGAGCACCCGCGCGAGTGAGCAGGACAAGCGACCGTGCATCGTCGTGCTGCACGGCAACAGCTCGTGCCGCCTGGGCGCGCTCGAGCTCGTCATGTACGCGCTGCCCGCGGGCTTCACGGTCTTCGCGCTCGACTTCTCCGGCTCGGGGCTCTCGCAGGGCAAGTACGTCTCGCTCGGCTTCCACGAGCAAGCGGACATCGCCACGTGCGTCAAGTACATCCGCAAGTCGGGCGACGCGTCCACCATCAACCTCTGGGGCCGCAGCATGGGCGCCGTGGCCGCGCTGCTCTTCGCGCAGAGCGAGCCGGGCGCCATCAGCGCCATGGTCGTCGACTCGCCCTTCTCCAGCCTGCCGCTGCTCGCCACCGAGCTCGTCGAGGACGGCAAGCTCGGCGTGCCCAAGATCGCCGTCAAACTCGTCATGCGGCTCATCCGCAGAGACATCAAGAAGCGCGCCAAGTTCGACATGTTCAAGCTCAAGCCCATCGCCAGGATGAGCCGCTGTACCGTGCCCGCCTTCTTCGTCGTCGGCCTGCAGGACGAGCTCGTGGCGCCGCACCACGTCGAGGCGCTCCACCGCGCACACAACGGACCCAACCAGCTGTTCCAGTTCCCGGGCGGCCACAACAGCCCGCGGCCGTTCAACTTCTTCATCCAGGCGCTGCAGTTCCTGCGCGTCATGAACGGCCTGCTGCCGCTGCCGGCCGACCTCTCCACCTTCAACCTCTCGCCGCGGATGAAGTCTCGCGACAGCGACGACGGTGCCAGGAAGAAGAAGCGGCGGCCAAAGTCCGTCCGGAACCCGCTGCCGCCCGGCTCGTCCATCGAGGCAGTGCACAAGATGTCCATCAAGGAGCTCAAGGACGCCATCGCGCGCGCAGGGTACAGCGACGTGACGTGCATCGAGAAGAAGGAGCTGGTGGACCTCGTGCTCAAGCTGTACGCGCGCTTCCGCCGGACCAACAAGGCCGAAGGCGTCAGCGAGATGACTGCCGATGCCGCCAGTAGAGATCAGAGCCTGTCGGGAGCGGCGGCAGCGGCGGCGTCGCGACCCACAGGACTCATGCCGACGACTTCTGCGGCTGCGAGCGGGGCTGGAGCAGCTGCAAGTGGCGGGGAAGTAGCGACGGCAAAGTCCCCGACGTCGCCAGTGAAGTTAGCAGCGCAACGGCGGAGACGCAGCGACGGGAACCTCGAGATCCCTAGCGAGGTGGCGAGCGCTGGCGCCGGGAACGGAGGCGAGCACAGCCCAGCGGCATACCTGACGTCGGTCAAGAGCAGCTCGTCCAGCGTGCTGTCGGACGCCGAGATCGCGCGCGGACTGAGTCTGGACCGCACGAGCGACTGCGAGGACGTTTCGACTCGGGACCAGCGGCAACCGAAAGGAGGCGATAGCGACAGTGAGGAGGACGGAGACGCGACCGCGAGGTGAAGGAAGCGTCTGAATCTGACTGACTGACGTAAGTGTTTGCTTGGTTGCGTGTGTGTGCGTGCGTGTGTGTGCGTCGAATTGGCTGAAGCAATAGCGTTGAACGCTTGCCAAGTTACTGACGACGTGATACGAATGAAGCGCATTGCCAACAATAGCGCGCGCGTTCTCTCCTTCTTATGAACGCTTGCCTCGCCGTCTGGGTCGGACACTGTCATCTTGGAGGCGCCTTGAGAGGCGAAGACATGCGACGACTCGATGGATGGCGGTATGCTATCACCCCTTGTGTCTGGTCTGAATGACTCTGTTGGTGTCCGATCCCCGCTGCCAGAGCCCATTTCGCAAGCAGAGGCATCGTGAACGGCTGGAACTTCACGCCCGTCCCGCCATGGAAGGCTTCTTGGTCCGACTGCCAGCGCCAGAGCACGACACGGGGTCGTCGGCTGCGAGGCGAAGGGTGAGCAAGAATGAAGCCTCACGGTTCACGCAGAACCGGCGCGTCATCTCGGGCCGCGTGCTGTACTACACGCTCGGCGAGGGCTTCCTGACGGGATACCTGTCACCCACGGATGTCGAGCCGGTCGAGAGCTTCCAGCTCACGTCGCACAAAGTCGACGTCGACGTCATGTACTCGACGCAGGTCTTCCAGGTGTTTGCGCGGCGCCTATCGTCGCCTGTGGCTGCAGCTTCACGCCCTGCGATCATCCCTCACAGCGACTCGAGCGACGACGACGACGATGAAGGTGAAGACGATGAGGATGGCAACATCGCTCATGACGACTACAATACCCGCGTCGAGCTCGACGGAGACTACTCGGTCGTATTCTTTGCGGCCACCAAGGAGCTCGTGCGATTGTGGAGCACCAAGATCCTCAACTGGAACCGCTACGTCTTCGCGGACCCGTCAGGAGGCGGCGGGTTCAGCGACGACAGTGCGATTGAGGACCCCGCGGCGCTCCAGGACGCGCATGAAGCGGTCGTCCAGGCCTTCCGCGCGTCCAGTGTAGGCGACATGTTCTCTCCGCGCGTTCGACTTCACCCGCTGGCTACTACCGGCCTCCCTTCTCCGCCTCCGTCGCCACCAAAGGCAAGCCAGTCGTCGTCTCCGCAACTGGGATTGCCGACAACAGAGTCCGTTGTCGAGCATCCGAAGATGTCGCCCGATGATGTTGATGCTTCCAAGGCTTCGACCGCGACGGAGCCGCCATCACGGCCATGGTGGATGCACACCGCTCAGTCACGCCGGATCAGCTCGCACTCGCTGAAGAAGTAGGCTACTCAGGCGAATGTGACGCTCACACTACCATCACCTTCTCGCCACTCAAGCGCGGCGCCAACAAGTCGCTGCGTGTAGACCGCAACAATTCGTCGTTCATCACCTTGTGTGTCCCCGCTTGAGTTGCTGCTCTTGTCCTGGTGTGGATCCTCCAACGAGTTCCCCTCGGTGTCGAGGGGGATGACCTTGTACATCATCGACAGCGAGATCTCGGCGCACATCTGCCCGCCACTGTCGCTGATGTTGCTGGCGCTCCCTGCCGCATGGAGTCGCAACTCGACGGGCGACGAGTGCTGAGTGTCGGGGCAGATGCAGTAGCGCTCCTTGTTGAACATCAAGTGTAGCGTGTCGAGGATGTCGCCGCCGCCGTGCGTGCGCGAGCAGTTGACCACGAGCTGCCGCGCAAAGCAAAGCGCATTCATCTCGATCGGATGCGAGTCGCTCGCCACCAGCGCCGAAGCAGAGCGGGAGGTTCGATGAGCAGCCTGGCTGCAGGATCGACTGCGGTCCATCAGCGCCAGCAGCTGCCGCGTTATTGCCACAAAGACGCGCTCGACGTTCGCGCCAGGGTACATGACGCCGTTGACCACGAGTTGGTCTCGCTGCAAGTCTTTCACAGCTTGGGCGAAGCTGCGCGACCGCAGCCGTTCCGAGCGCGCATTGCCGTCCAGTCGGTCCACGCGGGCGTGCAGCCAGCGCAGTGGGATGGAGAAGCCACCACTGTCAACAGCGTGAGGTGGTCGCAGCGCTTTGCGTTCACCACCGGATGGATCTGCAACCTCACCACCATCGGAGCGTCGGGGTTCGTCGTGCATGTCACGCATACGCGCGTAGAGACGGCTGTAGTCGAGCTCTGTTTGGATGGCACGCGTCCATTGCTCCGCCTCCCGCGGCGATGAGACGTCCAGTATGAGCCGCATGTCGCCCGATTTCTGGTCGAAGAAGGCGAGCGCTTGTCGATGGTTCTCCTTCCTGTCGTCTTGCTGGTCCGCGCACTTGCTTGCTGTCTCAGCTCGCCGAACGACCCACTCGCCATCCGACAGGCTGAGTGTTCGACGCGGCGCACTGGCCTTGATAATCCGAGCACTCGTGTCCGACGCGTGGCCGTCTCGGCTTCGATTGAGCTCGAAGATGTGCTCCGCGCACTGCTGACGCGATGCAAACAGGTAGAAGGTGTGGTCGTCGCACAAGCACGCGTACTCGGAGTACTGATGGCGCCAGATACCTCGCCACTCAGTCGAGACTACCCATCCCTGCATGACGATGGACCCTCGAGACGCAGCGCCAGCTCCACCAATGGTTTGCGCCAGAGTCTGAACGGCAAACGATGGTCCTGACTCAAGTGCGCTTGTTGTCACGATCGCAGAGGTGGAGACTGCAGACGACAGCGATGAAAAGAGCGGCGATGAGTCGCTGTTCGCTGCGCGCCATCGATCCAGTGTGGCGCCGCCGTCCGCTTGATAGAGCACCGTCGCGATTCGCGCCACGGGCGGCAGCAATTGGTCGAGCGCGACAGGAGAGCCGTTGAACTCTGCATCACGAAGCAGCAGCACAAGCTTCCGAGTCTCCTCCTTGACGACGAGTAGCCGCCGGACCAACTCAAGTCCGCCACGAAGAAGCGGGTATGCGTCGCATTCATCGTCGATGACGTTCTCAACACCACAACTGGACTGGGACTGCGCTTCATCTCGTCTACGTGCCGATTCAGCGCTCTTGTGAATCTTTGCGTTGTGTTTCCTGGTCGATGTCTTGTGGCGGTGATCACTGTGCCCGCCAAGCTGCTGGCGCCGGGGTTTGTGCTGGAATGGTGTCCCATCGCCTGCTCGTCTTGTGAGCCCTGCTGTCCTCGACGGAGGAGGTGTCTCCAGTCTGGCGGTCTGCTTGGACCGCCAAGTGACTGCCTCTGGAGAGCGATGCCTTTGCAATTTGGGAGAAGAGCTCCCGAGCATTGAGCAGTCTGAAGCTTCGTCGCTTGAGCTGTTGTGGTTGGTTCTGCTCATTTGAAGCTCCAGTATCTCCATCTCTCGTGCTACATCAGCGATGTGGCTGTTGTCATCGAGATCTGCACGACAATGAACCATGTTAGGCCGGAAGAACCACGGCACCTCACCACAGCACAATGAGAATGTGCTATCTCACCGACTCCCGAGCGTACCAATATCAGTTCAGCGTGCGCTCCTGCATCGATACCGCCCCGCTCTCCGCTCGCCTCCGGGCTTCGCTGAGCGATGCGGATCGAGTTCCCAGGCGATGCGAATGTCTGCACGCTAACTGGATCGTCCCAGCTCGCTTTCAGCAACACGCTCGACAAGAAATCCTTCAGGGCAGCGACAGACACGCGCCGGCTGCACTCGATGCGCAGCAATGCATCGTTGGGCAAGACGACTCTGAACGGAGTCAACGTCAACAGGTCAGCCAGCGCCTGCGATCATAAATCACAGACTCTCGTATCGGCTTCGAACCTCACGGTCCGCATCGTCATCAGCCCTCCCTCCGAACTGCCGACCTGGGTGGAGCGCGGCGGGTCTCTTGCTGCCACATCCGCTCCCTGGCTAGCGGTGGTTTCGGGGGCCACCGAGGGCCGCGCGCCGCCTTCGCCCTTTCGACGACGCCTTCCCCCTGGAGCACAGCGCGGAGAAGAGATCGGTCGCCTCCGGACGAGTCGTCGCGATGCCTGATTATCTATTTCAGGCTCCGTTATCCGATCCTTGAGCACGAGGCAACGCTTCGTGTCCATCCAGAAGAGTTGCTTGTTCCTGCCAATCGGAGCAGCCAATGCCTCGATTGCTTGTTGAAAGTCTGGATGTGAGCGTGTTCAGCACGGCATGTAGATGCCGCCAAAGGTGTCGGGCTCTTCGCGAACGAGATCCCACACCCACGGCTCGTCCTTCTTCGGGTCGTACGTCGTGAGAGGGAACGCGTATGGCAGCGGCAGCAACAGTCGGGTTTCTTGCTGCGTGGCTGGTGTGCTGCCAACAACGCCGAGGCGAAGTGGTTGGGCTTCACGGCACTCTCGAGGGACGGCAAGCAAGGTCGGCAGGAACATGACGCCCAGCTCGTACGACCGGATCATGAACTGCGTCTGGTTCTTCTGGTACGAGCCCCACGCAGCCTTGCTCAGGTTGGAGCTAGTCAGCAGGGCCCAATCAAGGGTGCCGCGGTTCGAGTCGCTTGGGTCGAAACGGGCGTACGTCTTGATGTGCGGCATGGCGTTTTGACGGTGGAGCAATGCCGGAGGCGTCCACTTGCGGAGGTACTTGTGGAGGAACGGCTTCATGTTCTTCAGAGGACAGGGCACCGAGCGACCGGCATTCCATCCTTCGTTCGAGTTGCGCTGTGACGTTGGAGAGCATTCATCAGTGCTTATCGGTGGCACAGTGTGGGCGAGACCCTGCATCAACGACTCACCACGTCGTTGACCGACGGCCAAATGATGTGGAGAGCTTGCACTGGCGTAGATGAAGGCGACACGTCCTTCCTTCCGGGCAGGAGGCTCGCGGCAAACTCCCCAAAGAGCCACTTTTCATCGAGTGATCCCAGGCTTGAGAACTGCTTTCAAGCGAAGTGGTTAGTCTCCGAGCAGGGCCACTTGATCGTGCGATGTGATTGATCGACGTACCTGGCATATCAACGGGTGATCTGTTGGAGGGACTTGGAGATCTCGTAGCAGCCTGTTCGCCACAAGTGAACGAGAGTCATGACACATTTACGAGACGAGACGAGACGAGCAATTTGCCGCGCTGCCATACCGTCTGACACGCAGATGACCGTACTTGTCCATGTCTTGCTCGATCAAGCATCGCCGATGATCAGTGGTTTCCGACTGCAACAAGGGGATATCGCATCGTCCTGAAGTAGCCACGCACCTTTCCCCTTGTGGACACCCGGAATGGACGGCACTAGCGCCACTCGCGCGGCAGAGAAGTCAAAGCGGCGCAGCTCTCGGCAAAACGCAGCAACAGGCGAGCCCAGTCTTGACAGGTAGTCGACCAGGTCCACCTCGAAGTCAGGCAGTTTGGTCTTCGAGCCTGGCGTTGGTCCACTTGCTGGCGATGAATGGGCCTCCTTCTCGTCCTCATCCTCGTCGCTGCTGTCTGGGAGCACCTTGAGCCCAAAGTCTTGGCACCACACACCCTGCGTCTTGCTGTCCCAGTCGTTCGGGATGAAGTTGGCTGTGAAGATCGCCACGCGGACCTTGTCCGGGAACACGACGACCATCATCTTGGTGTGGTGCGTTCCGTACGGGATCGGCAGCGGAGGTGCCACGGGAGTGATGTTGGCGAAGGCGGCGCACTCCCGGTCCATGCTACGGTCGCCGCCCGTCATGCATCCATCCCTCGGTCAGCACTCGGTGATCCATCCCACGTGGCAGTTGGCGCACTCCACCTGTGGCGGTCGCGCTCTCCGTGCACGAGCACGACAGGGACGCTGGCGAGCCGCGGACACTCGCCGACGAGCCAGGCAAGGTCGAACATGTAGTTGGTGAGCAGGCAGCGCGAGAACTCGCCCTGCAGTAGATCGCGGACGCCGACCGCGCGCTCTGCTCCACGCGCCGTCTGTCAGCAACGCCGCCCGCCACGTCGAGGGGAAGCGTGGGAACTCCACGCATACAACACACCGTTGTGGGTCGGGGGTACGTCCTTCAGCCGGGTGAGTCGGAAGCTGCGGCCGTCGGTGCAGTCGCTGGGCACCGCTGACTGCCTCGCGGCTGCAAGGGAGACGAGGACAACCGTTAGTGCCGTTCATGCGACCGGAGAGCGCCTTGCACGCCCTGACAGCGCGGAGACTCGCGCGCACCTCTGCCCTCGCCTTGCGCCGCGTCGGTAGCGGCCAGCGGCGCGTCCTCCCCGCGCTTCTGGCGCTTGGGTTGCCGCTCCATTGGTTGGTCGTCGGAGTCGAGGGGAACGAATGGATGATCCAGTGGTTGCACTTGAAGCGGCTCGTGCTCGTTTAGGTTGTCACGCGCTCGTTTATTTCTCCGGAGCGGAACTTTGGGAAATATGTCGTGTAAATGAGTAGATAGTATCGATTTTGTATAAATATGCAAGTATTAGTACTGATATGGAAGCAAAGTTGAAGCGAAGAAAAATGGAAAATGGGTGCTTTTCTTCCCCTGTCAAACAGCAAAAAGCGAGCCAAGAACGCGGGCGGCATCATGGCGACCTGGAGCGTGTGGGACTTTGCGCCGAGCGCTGTGCTGGCGTCGCTGTTCTCGACCCCCGCGGCTGCTGCGGACCGGCGGCCGGCGCTGCTGTTGCTGGGTGACTCCATCACGGAGCTCGGCGCACACGCCGAGTCCTCGGGCTGGATCGCGTTGCTGCAGTCGCGCTACAACCGGTCAGCCGACATCGACTGCCGCGGGCTTGGGGGATACAACACCAAGTGGGTCGTGCAGCACGTGCTGCAGGTGATCGGCCCGGAGCTCGACGCCTGGCTCTCTCCGTCGCTCGTCACCGTCTGGTTCGGCGCCAACGACGCCGCACTGCCAGACGGAGACGGCAAGTGCCAACACGTGCCGCTGGACGACTACCGCGCCAACCTGCAGACGATCGTGGCCACGTTCAAGGCCAAGGCGCCGCTCGCCAAGATCCTGCTCATCACGCCGCCGCACGTGGACGACAGCCGCCGCCGCAACGCGCAGGGCAAGCTGGACCGCTCCAACGCGTCCGCGGGCAAGTACGCGCGCGCGTGCGTCGAGGAGGCTGGGAAGGCCGGCGTGGCCGCGCTCGACCTGCACACGTTCTTCAACGCCATGCCGGAGGCCAAGCGCAACGCGTTGCTCGTCGACGGGCTGCACTTCAACTCGGCCGGCAACAAGATTGTCGACGAGCAGCTGCGCGCCAAGATCCACAGCGCGTTCCCGGACCTCGTGCCTCGGCTCGAGAAGTGGCAGCTGCCCGACTGGCACGCGTTCGCCGGTGACGAGTCGACTGGTTCTCAGTAAGTGAGTCCGAGGCAGCTTGCCTGTCGATGGCGTCGTCATCATGGCGAGGGCATCGAAGTGGAGGCAAGCTGCGCTGAAGTCAAGACGGCGCGAGCAGCGGCCTGGATGTCAATAGCAATCGTGGCTTTACTCTACAGCGCATCCCCGCATGCCGTGCCGAGCGGCTCCATTAAGCGAGCGCTCGCTCCTTCTGCTCATGTTGTCCCCCAGCCTAAAGGCGAAGCGTTGAGGATTCGCCTCGGTCGTTGCTCGCGTGCGCAGGATGCCGACATGAAGGTGATGATCCAGGCTGGCATCATGAAGTGTTCGAGATGCTCGTCTGGGACGTTTGATTGGAGGAAATTGGTACGACGACGACTCGCCCAACGTAAAGCGCTTCAGAAGCCTAGACTAAGGACGCTGCCCAAAATAGGAGTCTGTTTCCCCTGCCTTCTCCAACAACAACAACAACAGGAAACTTGGTGAGGAGCCTCAGACACCATGCAGACCCAGGGCGGCGGCGACATCGACCGCGCGCTGAGCAGCATCCGGGCGCGCGCGGACCACCTGCGCCACACGATCGTGCGGCTGGAGCACAACCTGGCGTGGAACCCGGCGAGCACATGGTGAGGCGTGGCTTGCGGCGCCTGGGTCCGTATCGGGGGCGAGGAAGGGGGAGGGAGTTGGTTACTGACGCGGCGTCTTCGTGGTCGGTGCTGCTGCTGCTGCTGCGACGAGCAGGCCGGAGCTGCTGAGCCAGTACATGGTGATCGCCAAGCAGCTAGAGAACATGAACGACGAGATCCCGGACCTGGTGCAGCACTTTGCGTGCGTGCCGCGCATGGCGACGCCCAACCCGGCGGACATCCCGCTGCTGCTGCGCACGCGCGAGGACCCGGAGATGGAGAAGGAGGACCGGGAGCTGATGGCGGACAAGGCGCGCGAGAAGAACGCCGAGGCGCTGCACAAGCTCGTCAGCTCGCACAACGAGGTGGTGGAGAGCATGGAGGAGACCTTCCGCGAGATGTCGGACGGGCTGCTCAAGTCGATCCGCGTCAACAAGTACGCGACCAAGACTAAGCCGCAGAGCACGCAGGGCCAGCAGTTCAAGTTCATCGAGTCCGGGTCGTACGAGTAGAGGAGCGGGACGCGCCATTGCGGTTCGTTTCCGACACGAGGGTAATGTACGTTTATACCGGTTCACGGGGGTGTTCACGCCTCGCCGCCCGCTTCTCGAGCCGCCAGCGACGCGAGCACGCTCTCGGCGCTCACGTACGAGCGCAGGACAGTCTCTGTGAAGCGCAGGCGGTTCCAGCGCGGCGTGAACGGAGCTCCGAGGCAGTGCAGGTGCAGGTGATGGACGGACGCGAACGGCGGTCGGTGGAAGCCAAGCCTACGCAGCGCTCCATCCTTAGTGCCTCGCCACTCGGCTGTACGCTCCAAGCTGAACCAGCCACGCACCTCGCGTCACAGCTGCCGGGCTCGAACCCTTGCTCCGCGAGGAGCTGCGTGCCGGTCGCCACCATGTGCCGCACTGCGGGCCGAAGCCAGTCGCTCGGTCAGTGATACTACAGTCAGCGCTAGACGGCCGTGCGGTGCGTGCGTACGCAGATGGAGGTGCTCCGGCGCCAGGTCGTCGACCGTCGGGATGTGCTGCCGCGGGATCACCAGCAGGTGCGTCGCCGCGCGCGGGTGCCGGTCCTGGATCGCCGTCACCAGCGCGTCCTGTGGCCAGTGCCCCATCGCCCGCTTAGCCACCGCCACCTCGCAAGTATCAGAGCGGTGAAGAGCCAGCAGCGACTCGCCTCGAACACCAGGCGGTTGTGCGCGCGCAGCGCCTCGCGGGAGCAGAAGCCGCACACGCGCCGCATGCTGCCGAGGAGGGCCAGAACATGGCATGACAGTGGGGAGCGCCACTAAATCGGGTATTCTCAAATAGTGACATCCGAGCCGTCGTTTTCTTCGTGTGGCCAGCAAAACACGGTGGCTTTGCCACCCCCTTCTCTCAGTTTCCGATATTTTTCTCCGGGCAGAAGCCAAAAGGCGTCGCGGTGTGATAAGGAAAAAGGCGCGCACGCCCGCGCATTTGAACCGGCGAGCAAGCGGCGAGCAAGCGGCGAGCAAGCGCGACGGAGCAGGCCGGAAAGGGCACGACGATGCTCCAGGGCGGTGGAGGCAGTGGCGTTGGCGGAGGTGGCGGCGTGCTGGCGCTGCGCAAGGACGAGCGCTACGTGACGCTCGCGGACGCCGTGGCCGTGGTCGAGACCTTCGCGGAGCAGGTGCAGCAGCGCCGCGTACGCTTCCAGCAGCGGCCGGCGGCGGGCCGGGCGGCGGGCCAGGACGAGGCGACGGCGACTGCTGCTGCTGCTGCTGCTGCCGCGACCGACTCGGTGCTCGTGTCGGCAGCGCCGTCGTCCCCCGTGGCGTCCAACGTGGTGGTGCTCGAGTGCGCGAGCGCGCCAGAGTGCAAGTGGTTCGTGCGCCTGTCGCTCATCAAGGGCGAGCAGAAGTGGAAGATCTCGAGCATGAACACGGTGCACCACAAGACCAACTGCGCCCCGATCGGCGGCGCCGCGGTGGCTCCATCGGCGAGTGCCCGAGCGTCTTCCGGCTCGACGTCCAGCCTCGCGGCCATCCAGCGACTGGCGGCGGGAGGTGCCGCGGGAAGCTCCAGCCCCGCCGCGGCCGCAGTCTCAAGCCCGGCCGCCTCGGCCGCTGCCGCGCTGGGTGCGCACTGGTACGTCGGGCTCGTGTTCCTGAGCTGGAAGGAGGCGATCTTCGCGGTGCGCGCGCTGGCGCACCAAATGGGGCGCCGCGTCGTGGCCAGCAAGACGTCGCAGATGGACATGCAGGGCAAGAGCGTGCCGGTGCGCCGCGTCGTGTGCCAGAACCACCGCAACTCGAACTGCGAGTGGATCGTTGTGTTCGAGCAGTCGACGGCCATCGTGGACCAGTACACCGTGCTGGTGCTCAACCTGGTGCACTCGAGGGAGTGCCTGGAGACGTGCAACTTCAACGCGCGCAAGAAGGAAGCGTCGCAAGCGATGATGAGGAACCACGCCATGGCGCTCATCCAGGACGCGTCCAGAAGCAGCAGCAGTGCCAGCGCTGCGGCGACAATCGACGCGATGGTGCGCGACCACCAGTACAACAACGCCAGCAGCTTCGCCGCGCCGGCATCGCTCCTTGTCGACGACGTCTCCAAGTACCAGCTGACGCACGAGATGCGCTGGAGCACGGGCAAGGAGGCGACCAAGACGATCAGCGACTTTGCGCTCGTCGTGCAGCGCAAGCGCTCCAAGTTGTGCAAGAAGAACAACGGCGGGAGCAACAAGAAGTACGTCTGCTCGGATGAAAAGTGTCTGTGGTTCGTGCAGCTTGTCAAGGGTTGGAAGTCCAAGAACTGGAAGATCTCGGCCATGAATCTCAAGCACTCGGAGAACTGCACGGGACAGGCCAAGCCGACAGCGAGGCAGCTCGCGGAGATGCGCTTCTTCCGCCAGGCCGTCATCACGCACTCCAAGTCGAGCGGCAAGCTGCTGACGGACTCGTTCCTGCTCAACTCGGAGTCGGGCATCAAGATCCCGCGCGGCATGGCGTACCGCGCTCAGCGACTGGTCATCTCAACGTCGACAGACGATCTCACGGAGAGCTACAAGTTCATCCCCAGCTTGCTCGAGTCGTTTGCCAAGAAGAACCCCGGGTCCACCGTGGCGTACGAGAAGGACGAGCAGGGCCACTTCATCCGCTCCTTCATCATGCCCAACGCGAGCTCGCTGGCGCTGCTGTGCATGCAGCAAGTGTTCGGGATCAAGGTGATCAACTACGACAATGTGAGCTACAACGGGTGTATGGTGCTGCTCATCGGTCGCGACGGCAACCTCAAGAGCCAGGTGCTCGCCTTCGCTCTCATGCCGAACGCCGAGGTGGAGCACATGAAGTGGTTCCTCGGGATGGCCAGGAACGGCGGCGTGCGCTTCGACGGCTGTCCGGTCTTCTGCAGCCACAACCAGAACGGGCTGCTGCGCGCACTCGCGTACGAGGCGCGGAACGCTAAGATTATGTTCTGTGTGCGCAGTCTGATTGAGGAGATCGACCGAGACAAGAACATCCCGACGCTCGGTGGACTGGAAGACCTCATCTGGGAGATGCAGGGCCAGGAGACGGAGGAGGGGTTCCTCAAGACGCTGAGCCACCTCGAGAGCGTGAATGCCGCTGCCGCCGCGTTCCTGCGCTCGGTGCACCCCAAGAACTGGGCGTACTACCTCAACCGCTCCATCCGTCTGTACAAGTGGTCGAGCACGAACGCCGACGATGCGATCCTGGGCTCCGACGTGCAGTCGAGTGACGAGGCGCCGTTCGACTTGATCTACACGTTCCTGGCGTTCCTCATGGACTTCATCTTCAAGAAGAGTCAGCTCGCGGCCAAGCTGGATCAGCTGGAGAATTCTCTGCTGACGCCTGGTGCGGATGCCGTGTATCGCCAAGAGCTGCAGGAGTCCGAGTCGTACACGGTGCGTCTGTGCGACGAGCAGGTCGCGTTCACGTGGCGTACGGGCGCTCGACCCAAGATCACACACCGCGTCGACCTGTCGCTGCGAACGTGCACGTGCGGCCAAATGTACCAGCTCGGCATTCCGTGCCGACACTTCATTGCGGTGTCGCTGAATTTCGCGAACGAAAGCGCGCTGATGGACGGCTTCGACGCCATCTACAAGGCCACGACGTACGCCGAGGTGAGCCGCAACCTCCGCATCGAGATCCCGGCGGCGGAGGATCTGCACAAGGACAGCTCGATCCTGCCGGCTGTCACGCTCAAGGGCACCAAGTACAAGAAGCGTCCGCGCAGTGCTGGCGCGGATGGAGACTCGGCTCCCTTGCCGGCGGACGAAAGCGGTGATGGCGCGGCGTCCCATGCTTTGGAAGCTGGCGACGCTGCAGCCGGCGCCGACGCCGACGCTTCGACGACGCCTCCGGCACCCAAAGTGCAGCGCCTGGAGTTTGACGCGGACGTCGTCACGGGTCTCACCGAGCTGGTATGAGCAGCAGGCGCAGCAAGTGCAGGGTCTGTCTGAGTCATGCAGGGACAAAACGAGATGGTATGTGTTCGATCCGAAAGCGCGTCGTGGTGGCGAGAGGAGGCTCGCGCCGTGCTGGAGGCTGCTGTGTGATTCCGTCCTTCTCGTGACGCCCTCCCATCTAAATACTACACCGCGACGACCGCTCGTTCGCTCCCGCTGCTTCCCGCGAGCGTACGCGTCTCCTGCACGGCTCCGGCCCGCGCGCCGACTCACTTGGCGTCTAGGTTGGACGCACTGCCCTTGCGCGCGAGCTTCTTGCCGGCGACCTCGGGCCGGGCGGCGCGCGCGCTCTTGACCTTGAGCGCGTGCGCGCGGAGCACGGCCTTGCGCTTGAGCGCGAGGCGGTGCGCGTGGATCGAGTTCTTGGCGGGCCGCGGACGCACCACGACGTCCTGGCCGAGCGGGTTGAGCAGCCCCGAGGCGTCCGCGCCAGCGGGACCGGCGGCGGCGGCGGTCGCCGGCCGCGACGGCAGCACGCCGGCGAGCGAGATGCCGTAGTTCTTGGCGAGGCAGAGCTGCAGGTCCCTGGGCTCGAGCACGGTCGAGCGGCGGTGCTTGGCCAGGTGGCCCGAGAAGCCGATCACGTCCCCCACGAACTCGGTCGCCATATCCAACAGCAGCTCCTCCACCGCCGGGTGGAAGCAGAAGCGCGGCGCCACGGCGCTCAGCAGCTCGCCCAGCTGCCGGTTGGGCGTCAGCGCGCGGCTCGTGGTCGCCGCGCTCGCGAACGCCGAGACGCCGCCGGACGACGACGGGCTGCCTGCGACCGACGGGCTGCCGCCCTTGCCGCCCTTGCTCGGCTTGGGCGAGCCCGCGGCCGAGGATGTCGAGCCCGACCGCGCCTTCTTCTCGCCCGAGCTCTTGGTCATTTTGGCTTGTGCTGCCGACGAGCCAGGCGTTGGAAGCCTGCCTCGCTCAAAGCTGTCTTTCGCGGTGATTACTACCTCTATCCTTTGAATTCGTACTCACTTAGGTACGTAGAGTTCCAATCTACGTACCTAAGCGAGTAAAAACAAAGGATAAAAGGTACTAAAGCAGGCTACGACAGGTTTAACCTGAAATAGCTTCGAATGCAAGCGGGAGTTGCGCCACTGCCACAATGGTGCGCAATGAGAGCAGGACCCAGATGGGCGGGCAACAGACCGCATGCTCCCCCACTCTTCAATAACTCTGGGCTGGACCGGTATTACGTCGGTAAAGCATCCCAGAGGCACCGGCATGATACTGGTACAGTCGATATGAGACCCAGCGTCCCGAGACTAAGGACATCTGGAGTGTATCAGGGCGAGGTCCCAGGGAAGCTCATGGAGAAATCCCCAGGCACAATATCACTCGTTCTCTCGCGCTGGTATCGCCACAGTAATAACTGTCTCCAATGGTATAGCAGCTGTCGTACTTCCACTCGAGCGAAGACTCGCCAAGATGACCATCAGCTCGTCTACCAGGTGCGTCTTCTCGTCTTGCTCCTCGCAAACGCCGGAGCGTCCGCACTGGGACTTGTCTTCAGCCTTTTTTTTCCCCGCCAAGCTCTTGAGATGCGACTGTGGCCCCTTCGCATTCATAAACACCTTGGAGAAGGCCGGATTGCGGTTCACGGTTGCTGCAACCAGGCCCAACAACTCCATGAGCTGATCACGGTCTTTCGCGAAAGACAAGTAGTCGAGCACGGCCCACAGGAATGGACGCCATCCTCTTTCGTTCAGTATGCGTGCTCGGTTATCGGAGCAGATCTTCCCACTACTCACTCCGTTGCCTCACTCTTGCTCGCCATCCACAGCAGAAGTACCACATACCACATCACACCAAGCCAGCTTCGTGCCGATATGGTGCTTTTCACTGGCCTGAGCTTACTTCATGCGTTAAATGAAATCAAAAGGTGGCTAGTTTTCACCTGGTCACGCTCTTTCCTCATACCAGTAGTTGTGATATTTCTTCTAAATCATAGTCTGCACGAATGTTTAACAAACAACGTACCAACCTAAACAAAGATTTATTAATGAATTTTGGCGATATATCTGTCTGACTGATCTACATTGTAATATTTTGTATCACTTACCGTGGGTTCGAAAATAACATTTACCACCATGCAAAGTTGCTTGGGAGAGTGCTTGACATGACGATGAAATTGACAAACGGTAAGATTTTTGTTTTCCTTTCATGTAGAATTATCA
>JAADYB010000327.1:0-25022 GCA_023338075.1 Phytopythium litorale
AGATCCCCTATCCCACCATTCCTAGCAACCCCGCGTCGTCTTCGAGGCACCCGATTCCCAGCCAAGCAACGAGGCCGCGGTTCGAAGTCGTGGACGGCACAGGCAGTGCTCCCCCTCCATCCCGCAGCTCCACGCCGTCGCTTCCCCAGGTGTCTCCACCCCCTGCAGGGCCTTCACTCCACCCGCTCAGCGGCGTTCAGGCAAGTGAGTCGTCTGCGTCGACTCCACTGACGTCGCCGACCAAGGAGGTTGCTGCGTTGTCGCCAGCCGCGCTGCAAAACAGCTCGGAGATCGATATCGACGAAGATGCAGCTGCGATCGCTGCCCTGGCAGGTGAGTCGCCCTCCAAGGAACCGTCGAGCGCTTCGGATGAGCCGACGTCGTTCCTGTCGCTGACCGCAGCGAGCGCTGACGCAAGCACAGCCTCTGAAGACGCTCCGCTGGTCGAGGGTGCCAACTACTTCGTCGTGATGATCCGCAAGCCGCGGCTGTACGTCACGCTGGGCACGCTGGGCTCACACGTGGCGGTGACGTCGTTTGTGCGCGACGAAAGCGGCGAGAAGGGCGAGATCGAGGAGAGCGGCCGGGTGTACGTCGGCGACGTGATCGTCGGTGTGAACGGCGTCCGGCTGGGGCCCTCCATGTCGCCGTCAATGCTCGCGCACATGGTGAACACGACGCCTCGCCCGATGTCCATTTGGTTCGAGCGGGCGTCGTGGGACACCTTGGTAGGATCAAACTAGGCACGGCAATGTACATCGCTCTCGCATGTCTGAGGCAAATGAGGTGCGTCGTGTTGGTGATCGTCGCAGCAAGCAGCGGTTAGTGGCTTTGAGAAGCGCACAAGCATCACCATCACTGCTTCAGCGGCGTGTCCTGACTTCACCGTCCTTGCGCTTCTGGGACCCGCGGGCGTCGCCTAGAAGAACTCGTCGTACTTCTGCATGGCACCCGAGACCGCATCCACCACTCTACAAAGCGTAACATGATGAAGGCCGCATGCGTCAGCACCAAGTCTCACGACACGGCTAGCGCACTGCCGGCGAGTGAAAGCGCACCTCGTCTCGTTCATGACGTGAACCGAGCGGAAGCTACCCGACTCATCGAAGCGCTGTAGCAAGCAACGAACGATCGCGTGAGTCTCTTTGTCCGATCAACACACAACCAGCAATCGGTCGCGAACCTGAACGGTGCGCAGCCGGCGCGAGTTGTCGATGGCCGTGATGGTCTCAACCATGATCGGCGACCCTGTCAAACGCACCAACCCACGGTTACAAAGACGAATGGACCGAGCAACAAGGACGTTCACGTACCTGAACGCTTGGACGTCGCCGTGAGGATCAGGAGGTTCGTGCCAATCTCCTGCATCGTGATGTCTGCGCCGCGGTAGGCCGGGTCGTCCGTCTCAATTTTCAGAATGCCGTCCGCGACGGGCTTGAGCCACATGTGGTGCGTCGTCGTCAGGCCACTGATGGTCGTTCGCGACTGACGCTGGCTCCACACGCCTGCAGTTGCGACGACCGAAAGATCAATACCAACGATTGCATGACACTGCTCGACACGGCAAATATCCGCTTCGCACCTTCTCCGTCGCGGTAGATCAGGTCGTTTGAGCACACCTGGCTCCCCTCCTCCTGAAGCGGCACCGCGACGCACTCTCCGTTCCAGCGACCCTCCATGCTGTCCAACACACACGCGCGCGGTGGATCAGCGCCATCCTCTCGCTCCTCACAATCGCGCCACGCGACTACTTTACCTCGGCAGAACGTGGAAGTTGCATCCGTTGACGCGGACCGACAGCTGATTGAAAAACGCCCGCGTGGTGCCTGCGTCAGCCGCATCATGCGGGTGTTAGTCCCAGCACGGGGAGACCACAGTCCTGGACAAATGCGCGACCACGCACTCTTCTTCGGCAGGAAGTGCGGCGGGAGCGTCCCGCTCAACGAGCGCGAGATGATGCTGTTCTCGACGCCGATGCGGTGCACCGTGCCGTCTATTGCGCGTGCCACAACCGGCAATGATCGTCAGCGCATCATGAGCAAACCCCAGAGCAGTGCTCCTCGCCTCGCACCTTCGCCAGCGGCCCAGATGTTCTCTGTCCGTGCCGAATAGTCAACACACACAACGTCAGAGGCGTGCACTCTCCGCGGCGCCCGCAGTCTTGTGCTCACCCTGCTTGAGCATCTTGAGGTTCGCCTCCTCGTGCTTTCGGCGCGTCTTGATCGACTCGGCGAGCAGCTTGTAGTTCAGCGGGTGGAACGGCTGGTGCGCAGGCTGTGCATACGCATGCATCGCGGTCAGTTCGCGCGTCTCCGCCGGCCTGTACGCTCTGGTACCCCCGGCGCACCTCAATGTGCACGAGCACGTCTCCGTCCGTGATGCCGAGCTCGCCCAGCGTCTTCTCGTCCGGCAGCTCCTTGCCCTTGTGCAGCAGCAGGATGAACTTGGCCTGCCCTGACTCGGCCGTGTTCTCCTGGTATGCCGCCTGCTCCGTGCACGTGTTCGTCCCGGCCGCGTCAGTCCCTCCCGCGCGACCGGTCGCCCCAACCGGCAGCAACACGCACCTTGACGCCCGCGATGCTCTCGGCCGGCGTCGTCTCCAGCACGAACGCGTGCCCGTCATTCTTGATCGTCACCTTGATCGTCTCGTCCTCCATCGCGTCTGCTTGCTGGCTTGCTTGCTTGGTCTCTTGCTCGGTCTCTTGGTCGCTCGGTCGCTTGCGCTTCCTCGTGTCGGATCCGGAAATGGGAGCGAGCGAGCGGCGACTTGAAGAGCGTGGATGCGCGTTTTTCGTGCCGGTGCGAAAAACCCTTGGGTGAATCTGTATCTATCCTTCCGGACGGGTTGGAAAGGACAGATTTTCAATGGGTTATTCGAAACGAAGATCCAAAATCCATTCGGCTTGTTCGGGTGAAATCGTGTTCCAGATGTTTCTAGAACGTGGCTTTTGTAGCTCTGGCGGATCAATTGTGACTGGGTTTTTCGAATGGCTCGGGTTTGCTTTGGGTTTTTCCGCTCGAGGCGTTGGAATCCCATTCGACTTGGTCCCAGTATGGCCCCAGAAGCGAGCCGAACCTTGTCCACCCCCAAACTTCACATACAAACCCCAAGTCGAACGCGGAAGGTTGCTCTGACACCATCACCATTGCTCTTGTTGGGTGAGCCAACAAGCACACCGACCAAGTCGACCGACTGCGTCGCCCGCCCGCCGCCCCGCGATGCTCGTGTTCCGCCCCTCGCCGCGGCTGCTGCAGCTCGCGGTCGCGCGCGTCACCGGGTCGGCGCCGGCGCTGGCCCACCGCGCGCCGCACGCCCCCACCGGTACGTTCAACTCCGGGCCTCGGAAGTGGCCTTTCCCCGGCGATGGAGGGAGGATCGCACAGGCTGACGGGACGCTGCTGGCGGACGGACGCGCGCAGTGGGCCGGCGCTCGCTGTTCACGGAGCGCAACAAGATGCGGCAGCTCAAGTCGCTCGAGCAGGACGCCAACCAGTCGCCGGACGACGCGTACAAGCAGCTGCGCTTCCTGCAGGAACTCAACAAGAAGTACCCGGCGCTCGTGCTGCGCCGCGTGGAGGAGAACCGCTTCGCCGTGGACGAGGCCGTCCAGAAGGAGTACATCAAGGCGCTCGTCAAGTGCGTGCGGGCCCTCGCTCCTCGCTGGCGGCGGACGACGAGGGGGACGGATGACTGACGACGATCTGAATGTATGGATGCGACCGGCAGGACGGGCCGCATCGACTCGGTGGACGTGCCGCAGTTCGTGGCGAGCGCCCAGCGCGTGGACGCTGGCGTGCCCATGGCCCCGCTTGGCCGCGTGGCGGCGTCGGCTGGCGGTGCGCAGGGCGTGACAGCCAACGACCCCGTGTACGTGTCGATGGTCGAGGGCAGCTTCAAGAGCAACTTCTGGAAGACGCTGCGCACGCTGGGCGTGGCATTCCTGGTCGTGTCGGCGCTCGGCGCCATCCTGGACGAGAAGGTGGGCCGCCTCGGCGGCTCGACGTCCAAGGTCGTGGGCCCGACGGGCAGCGACAAGCGCTTCAGCGACGTCAAAGGCGCGCAGGAGGCCAAGGAGGAGCTGGAGGAGATCGTGCAGTTCCTGCGCGACCCCGCGCGGTTCACGCGCCTCGGCGGCAACCTGCCCAAGGGCGTGCTGCTCACGGGTCCGCCGGGCACGGGCAAGACGCTGCTGGCGCGCGCCATCGCCGGCGAGGCCGGCGTCCCCTTCTTCTACTCGTCTGGCTCGGAGTTCGAGGAGATGTACGTCGGCGTCGGCGCGCGCCGCGTTCGGGACCTGTTCGAGTCGGCCAAGCGCAAGGCGCCGTGCATCATCTTCATTGACGAAATCGACGCCGTCGGCGGCACGCGCAAGATCAAGGAGCAGCAGGCCATGAAGATGACGCTCAACCAGCTGCTCGTCGAGATGGACGGCTTCGACCAGAACAGAGGCATCATCGTCATCGGCGCGACCAACTACCCGGATGTGCTCGACAACGCTTTGATTCGTCCTGGCCGCTTCGACCGGCACGTGACGGTGGCGCTGCCTGACGTCGCCGGCCGCAAGGAGATCCTGGACTTCTACGCCGGCAAGATCCCGCTTGGCGACGACGTCGACCTCGACGTGCTCGCGCGCGCGACGCCCGGCATGTCCGGCGCCGAGCTCAACAACCTGGTGAACGAGGCGGCGCTGCGCGCGTCGATGAAGAACGCGGACGTGGTCGACATGGACTCGTTCGAGTACGCCAAGGACAAGATCCTCATGGGTGCGGAGCGCAAGTCGGCCCTCATCACACCCGAGTCGGCCAAGCTGACGGCCTACCACGAAGGCGGACACGCGCTGGTCGCTCTCAACACGCCCGGCGCGCACCCCGTGTACAAGGCGACGATCATGCCGCGTGGTCAGGCCCTTGGTATGGTGTCGCAGCTGCCGGAGGGAGACCAGACGTCGATCACCCGCAAGCAGCTTCTTGCCCGCCTGGACGTGTGCATGGGCGGGCGAGTGGCGGAGGAGATGACGTTCGGGTCGGATGAGATCACTGGCGGTGCATCGTCGGACATCCAGCAGGCGACGAACCTCGCGCGCGTCATGGTGACCAAGTACGGCATGAGCGATGAGGTCGGCCTGGTGTTCCACGACCTGCGTGGCAACGACACGAGCGCGACCACGCGCAAGGTCATCGACGAGGAGGTGAAGAAGCTGTGTGACGCGTCATACGAGCGTGCCAAGAGCATCCTGACGACGCGCAAGGGGGACTTGGAGAAGCTGGCGCAGGCGCTGCTGGAGTACGAGACACTGACAGGCGCCGAGATCAAGCGGATTCTCCAGGGCGAGAAGCTCGAGCGGAAGCCGATCAAGTGAACGAAAGAGCGAGCGGCAAGCAGGCAGCGGGAAGGAGAGTTGGCGATCTTTGAGGCGGGAGGTTCGCGCGGGCTCAGGTACTCTCGCGGCGTGGGTGGCTCCCTCACTTCTGCTTCTCCGACTGACAGGAGCCTGCAGGCGACAGAGAACAATATACCAAGACTGTGAAGATCCCAAGTGCCTTCTTCCCGCGTATGAAAGTCTATGGATGTACTCATGTGATCATTCAGGGCTCCGCCGAATCCTTTAACTCAGTAGCGCAGCGACAGGAAGCACGCGACGCCAGCCTTGATCCAGTAGTCCTGGTCCGCGAACTGGATCTGCAGGTTGGTCTCGGACACGAGCGAGTTGCGGAAGATGGTGGGCTTGTTGGACGGGATCTCGATCCAGAAGACGAAGTTGGTCGAGTGGCCCGTGGTCGACAGCGTGCCCGTGCGCGTCAGGATCTTGTACACGGGACAGCGGTAGATGCCGCTGGTCGGCGCCGCGCGGTCCTTGATCGGCAGCAGGTGGATGACTGGCATCTTGGAGAAGAGTTCCTTCGGCAGCGGATCGATGAGCGAGTGCGAGATCTTGTCCCAGCGCGCACCCTCGAGGAAGAGACCAGTCATGAAACACCCTCCCTCCGTCGGCTTTGCTGTCAGCTCTTCGGGTGCCTCGGGCCGCATGAGGAAGGCGAATGACAGCGAGTCGATCGCAATGTTGAACTGCCGCGCGTGGTTCTGCAGGATGCCCGTGAGAAAGCCCTGGGGGAAGAAGAAGCCTGATAGCCAGAACACGGACGGGATGCCAGCGTCGACCCACTTGGTCAGGAACTTGACGCGCTCCAGCAAGTCGTCGACCCAGGACGGGAGCGCCTTGAGCGACGGATACGCCTTCTTCTCCCACTGCGGTGGCACCTTCTGGTTGAAGATGGCGTTAGCCATGGTCTCGAGCTCTGCCGACATGACCACGAGCCCTTTGAGCGCCTTCTGAAGGTTCGGCAGCGTGGACTTCATGACGCCGAGGAGCGCGTTGTACCGCTGCACCTCCTGCACCAGCACCGTGTTCATTGACTCCTCGTACATGACCGGGTACCGGATGCTGATGGCCTCGACTTCGAACAATGGCGGCAGTCGCTCTTCAATGGCGCGCGCTTGTTGCTCGATCATCGACTCCCGAGACACGCCGCCGCCCGATGATACGCGTGGCTGCAGCGCCAGGATGATGTCGAACATGTTGAACGTCTCGGCGAGTGCGCTCGTGATGTTGGCGTTGTCGTGCATCCCGAAGACCTCTGGCTCCGGGTTGAGCGGCAGCGCCTCGATGTACTCGAGGTAGCCGCCGAGCGGGTCGTCCGCCTTGATGCGAGGCGAAATGTACGTGCCGCTGGCCGAGAACGGGTACTCGTCTTCGAGGATCTTGGGGTTGAAGAACCCTTCCAAGATGACATCGATCGTGCGCATGTCCTTGTCGTCCGTCACGCGGCCACCGTAGTTGACCACGGACGTCATGACGCACAGCACGCGGTACGGGATCACATCGTAGAAGTCGAGGAACATCTCAAGCTGCGCGCGGCTGATGTCGTAGTCCGTGTCGTTGAACGCGTATGGGATATTCCAGCCCAGCGGGCCGTAACGCTTGCGCTCGATCACGACGGCGTGGAAGAAGCTGAGCCCGAAGAGCAGCTTGCGGAACTGGTCCGGCTTGGACGTCGCGTCCAACGTGCCGTTCGTGAGCTTCATGTACGAGCTCTTGAGGTTCGCGCGGATCCCCTTGGGCGGCTCCTTGGTCATCTTGACGCCGTTCTGCAGCACCGCCGTGGGGAACGACGCCGATGGCCGGCTGGTGAGCCACAGGCGGAAGTCACGGTGCGTCGAGTCGGCGCTCAGCTCGTCGCAGATGCGCTCGAGCTGGGGCATCCAACTGATCGCCAAGTGGCAATTCTGGAGCAGCACCCACTTGCCGCTCGTGATGGCGTCCTCGATCATCTTGGCCGCAATGACGCCTTGGCCCTGGCCGAGCGAGATCGAGTTCAGCTTGCGGTTCATCTTCATCGTCTCGGCGAACAGCAGCAGCTCCTTTGCTGGGTCCGAGCCCGTGGACAGCACAAAGATGATCGGCGTGGTGACAGTCGAATCCACAAAGGAGCCTGCAAGATCGAACGGAGGCGGCTCGATGAACCGCCGGCCGAGGTGCTCGACCACAAAGTTCTGGATTGCCTCCGTCATGCGGTCCGGACGCAGGCACCGCAGCACGCACAACTTCTGGAACGTGTTGAGGGAATGATCAAGCGATGAAGGGAGGCGCTCGAGATGTGGGTCAGCCGAGTCGAAGATCTTGCGCCACATGGACGTGTTGTTCCGCACGCCATTGATCAGCGGCTCGAAGGCTGGCAGCGTCGACAGCGCGCAGATCTCGCGCCACGTGCGGTCCTCGATCCAGCTCGTGTCTGGGTTCGGCGTGCCTGTGAGTGCGTCCTCGGTCGGAGTCGAGCCGGAGATGAGGAACCGCCACTCGGCCAAGTCGATTTTGTCGCTACCCATGAGCAGCTTGATGGTCAGCAAGAAGGAGAAGAGCAGCTTGTGTTCCTCGAACAGCGAGCGGCAGATGTTGCGGTACAGCGAGTACGTGGCCGAGTCATTGAGGAACGCGAGTCGCTCCTCAAGCTGGTCGCTCTCAGTTGCTTGCTGGATGCTCTTGACAAACAGCGTGACGAACCACGGCAGCGAGTACTGGTACATGGGATCCACCAGCGCCAAGTCGGCGATGCAGAAGAAGAGCAGCGACGCTCGGAACGCGACACCGCGGTAGCGCTCGCGGGACTCGTCAATCGCTCGCTCCGTGACCTCCGCCTCGGCCATCTTCTCGTTGATGTCTTCCGACGTGATCTTGGCCTTGCCCAGCGTGTCGATGAGCTCCGTGTCGTCGAGGATGTTGCCCTTGGAGTTGGCGAGCATGTACAGGATCTTGTTCTCGATCTCCACGAGCTCGGCCTTCATTCGTGCGTTGGAGACCACGAGCGAGTTCTTCTTCTCGGCTAGCTCGGGCATCTCCTCCTGCACCACGACGCCGAGCGCCTGGTCCTCGAGGCCCTTGGGGGTGATCGTGAAGTTGAGCAGCGTCACCTTGACAGATGTTTCCGGCGGATAGTGCGGGTTCGGCAGCTTGGTTGTAAGGAAGAAGCGGAAGGACGAGTTGTACGGCACCGTCGAGTCCCCGAGCTTCATCATGATCTGTCCGCCCTGCTTGAACTTGTTCTGGAGCAGCACGGGCTCGAGTGTTGCGTCCAGTGCCTCGCCCACGTTCTCAAGCAGCACCCACTTGCCGAACCGGATGCCGTTCTCCAGCGTCTTGAGGAAGCCCTTGTCTGTGAGCTTGATCACGTCGATGCCGTTCTCGGACGCGTCCTTGCCCAGGTTCTTGATGAACCGATTCGCCTGGCCCTGTGGATCGATGAGCAAGGGCCACCGACGTGCTCGGGCCATGATGATACCGTTCTGCACTGATAGGTTGTCCGTCGGCAGGCCCGCGATCTGCCAGCTCCGCACCTTGACTGGGTCTGCAAGTGTCGAAATGATGTTGCAGCCCTTGGTGTGCGGGATATGCTGAACTTGCAACGCTGTGATCCAGGCGGCGACGCACGAGTCGCGGAACTCACTTGTGAACGTACCCAGGTAGCTGATGGTGCCCGCCGAGATGAGCACGTCGCCCACCAAGTTGGCGAAGTCTTGCCGCAGCTGCCCGATTGTGGCTGCCCAGCGCGTCTCCTCTCCACCGAGCAGTGCGATGAGCTTGAGCGCTGAGTCGAGTCGGATCTCGCACTGGCGCACGTCTCGCGCCAGCTGGTCCTTCTTGTCGACCGCGGCGTTGTAATTGCGCTCGAGCTCAGCGAGCTTGTCAACGACGGCCTTGAGCCGGTCCTTTGCATCCGCGAGCACGCGCAACGTGACATCAAGCTCGGCTTGCGCGGTTGCGAGCACGACCTTCTTGGGCTCGACCATCTTGGCCACATTGTGGTACGTGTGCATGGCGCGCACCCACATGCAGATGGCCTCGCACGCGACGCTGGCTTTGCGCACAGACGCAGGCGAGAACTCCTCCATCTCGATGTATCTGTCGAGTTCCTGGATGATCTTGTCGCCGATGTTGTCCTTGTCGAACTTGAGCATGTCCTCCATGAGCTTCTTGGCGTTACCCAGGATCGTCTTCTGCGCGCTCTCCCAGTAGTCCTTGATCTTCTGCCCTGCCTTGTCCGGGTCCGCCTTGATCACAGGCTTGATGCCGAAGATGATGCACGCCGCCTCCATCGTCAGCTTGACGCCGTGCGGAGGATTCTTGAGCGCCTTGACCTCGTCAATGTCCGACTTCTTCAGCCTGTTCAGACACTGCACCGCCGCGTCAAGCGCTGGCAAGGCTTCGTCGAGGTCGCGCTGCGCGTCGTCAGCGATTGCCTTGGTCTCCGCAGCCTTCTTGTTGGCGGTTTGCTCCTCCTTCTCGACCACCGCTTTGGTCTCATCGGCGTCTTTCTTGTCGAGCGTGATCTGCTTCATCATGGCCTCCACCTCGACCTGCGTCTGCTCTAGCTGCGGCTTGAGCGCCACAAGCTGGTCTTGCATGCCCGCAACCTGCTCTTTCGTCGCAGTGATCTTGTCGACGCCGTTCTGCAGTCGAGAGCGTTTTGACTGCACTTCGTCGCGCTTGAGCAGCAGCACAGACTTGAACGTGTACAGCAGCTCGAGGTAACTCGTCGGTGTCACATAGTTGTAGCGCCGCAGCGCCTCGTAGTAGCGCGCAGACTCGCGCTCGACCTGCTGGTGGATCGTCTGGAACATGCTCACGACAGCGTTCGGATCGACGGAGCTGTCGCTATCGGCGCCGCCACTCAGCTGGAAGTCGGCAGACGTGAGCGCGCGCGCGGCCACAGACTGCAGCGCCTCCGCCGGCCACTCGCTGAACCAGTCGATGGTACAGCAATTGACGAGCGACGGGAACATGCGGATACGGTCGCGGAACGAGCTGCCGAGCGGGCTCATGCAGAGCACCAGGTGCAAGTTCTGCCGCACGAGCAGGATGTACTGCGCGAATGTGTTGAGCTTGGTCGGTGGGAGCCTCTTCTTGACACAGTACGGGCGGCAGTGCGTCCCGATCAGGTCGAGGTCCTCGGGAGCGTACAGATTGGGCACGTCGCCGCTGTTGAGCACGTTGTTGATGTCCTCGAGCATGGCCTCGTGCACGATCTGCACGTCCGAGAAGAGGAACACCACGGGCTTTTCATCGATTCCAGCCTTCATGAGGCACTTCTTCAGATCCTCGCGCCACTCGGCCACGCCGTAGCCCTTGGTGATCTCGATCTGCGTGCACGCGTATTCCGCCATATACGCTGCGAGTCGTGTGAGTGACTGACGGCCACTACCGCCGACACCCAGCAGTAAGGCATTGCCCTGCGGCTGTCGGATCACGCGCGCCACCCTCGAGACATGCTCAATCGCGTTCATGAACATCACGAGGTTCATCGGCGCGCTGCTCTCAGCATTGTAGTCATTCAGGTACTCCTCGATTTGTCCTTGGAGCTTCTCCACGTCCGAGATTTCTTCGTACACCTTCGGGTCCGCTCCCGGCACCATGTAGTCGCCGTAAAACAGGTAGTCGCTCGGGTGGACGATCGCCCACGCAGCTTGTCGTGCCTCGGGGTCTTCCGGGTGACCTGCCAAGCGCGGACTCAAACCAATCTGCTCCCCGAAGGCAGTAACTATCTGGGACTTGAGTAGGTCGCGGAACCACGCGTGGTCGGCGGGAGTGGTGAACCGGTCCTCGAACACGCGCATGTTCTCGTGGATCCAAAGCCGAACCATTTGGTCCAGCTTGTTGATGCGCTTCGCGTCGCCCATTAGCACTCCCTGGAACACCTTGGCCAAGTCGCGCAGGTTGAAAGTGTAGTGCGCCTTGGACGGTGTCGGCAGCAGCTCGGCAATGACGGTGTTGTAGATGTGGATGGACGACGATACGAGCTTGGTCGCGATCCCCGGAGCCTTGATCTCGTCCGAGAACCGCTGCAGGTAGCTCGTGAGAATTGTCTCGAACACGATCGCCTTGCTCGCGTCCGACATTTCCGTGTACCCGACAATGTTGAAGTGTCGCACGAACCGCGGCGTGATGGGGTTCCGTCCGCCGCCAGGAGGGCCCATGGAGCAGACAAAGACGACGTCGATGATGGTACGGAACGTCAGCAGTTTCCGGTCGTACCATCCAGCTTGGTCGAACCACTGCCGCAGGATCTCGATCGGTGGCTGCGCAAAGTATTCCTCTTGCTTGGGCATGTTGAGGTCGTCTACGTAGATGATGAACTTCTTGCCAGCTGCCGGACCGAACACTCCTTTGCGCCGCTTCTCCATCTTTGAATCGATGAAGTCCTGCGTCTGGTTGGCGCTCGTCTGCGCGGAGAAGGACATCTGGAGAGGAATGAACTTGTCTGGGTCCGACTTCTCGAGGAACTGGTTCACGTTGATGGTCTTGCCTGTGCCCGTTGGACCAACCATGAGCAAGTGCACTCCTTGCAGCAGCGTCAGGTTCATGAGGAACGTCGAGCGGATCGAGTCGCTCGTCGGCACGACGATCTCCGAGAAGGACGCGGCCGGGTCGACAGTGAACTTGCTGATCGTGTCGAGCCACGGCACCCACGCCTCCTTGTGAATGTCGAACAAGTAGTCGTACACGAGCCCTGTCTCCGGGATGAGTCTCTTGGCGCCGTTACCGAGCATCTCCTCCCGTAAGAACGTGCTGAAGCGCACGCGGCCGACTTCATTGCCTGTCGCGCCGACCGACCACACGAGCGAGAAGACGAAGATGCTCTCCACGTTGCGCAGAAAATGTGCCATCGTCTCTATCTTGGCCTCCTTCTTGTCCTCCTTCTTCAGCGGAGCAAACGCGCACTCGATCAGTCGCATGAGGCTCTGAGCGAGGTTGGACGGGATCTGCGGCAGCCACTCCTTGACATAGCTTGAGACGAATTGGAGTGACGGACGCAAGTACACGTCGAATAGATGGTACATTGACTTGGCGAGTGCGTCAAGGTTGTTGGCACCGACAGCAGCCGCACCGCCAATTTCACGGCCCAAATGATCGATCCAGCTCAGAAGTAGAGGGTCAAAGCCCAGCGAGCTCGGCTCCATGTAGACCATGCCGGTACGACTCACAGTGGCGGGCGAAGCAACAGAAAGGTCCTCGACCTCGAACATCATGGTCATCTCGTTCGACATCTGGATGATCTCGCCGCTTGCAAGGCATAGCTTCTTGTTGTCATCGAGCACCGTGTTCATGTTCTCGATCCAGATCGCGTCGACTGGACCGTCGAAGATCACCCACTTCCGGTCCGGCTTCGTGTCACTTGCTGCCTCGCGGTACAGTGTCGACAGGATCCCGTCCTGCCACTCGTGCGTGTTGGCATCGAACTCGCCGTAGAGCTGACCCATGGTGATCGACTTTGGGTTGAGCTGGAAGCGCAACACCTTCTCGTATGCGTGTCCAACCTCTCCGAGCTCTTTCAGGTGCGTCAATGCCTCGGCTAGCACATTCAGGTTGGACGACTTGCCGCCGCCAGTGGCGCCGACGACCATAAGACCGTGACGGACGCACAGTGTCTCGTAAAGTTGAACCACCTTCATCAAGAAGAACGGATGTGCCTGGAGGTGCTGCCGCTCGACCGTCAGCTTGATAACGCGATTCAGCGCTCCCAGGTTGAGTTGTGGCCGCGATTTGCCTGGGAAGAGGTCGTTGATGATACCGTTGAACAACGGGATGTCGTGTGCTAAGAACTTGGGGAGATTGACGTCTTGCAACGCTCGGAGCAGCAGCACTTCTTCGTCCATTTGCGGATCTGACCGCTTGTAGTTACCAGCAGCGGTGATGACGGTCTTGACCGCCCGCATACCGTAGTCGTAGTGTGACTGCGAAGAAAGCTGCTCCGAGCACAGCTTGAAGGTCGTGACCATCTTGGCGCCGCACTGTTTGGCCTTCTCGTAGCCGTACGCGAAGAACATGATCTCACCGATCATGGCGTAGTCGGGCACCATCATCGCGACTGGACGGAAGAGTGCAGCGAGCGAGTCCGGCAGGTCGGAGCGACCGGCGTACCCGGGGTTCATCGTGATGAAGACGCCGAACTGCGGGTTCACAACGATGTCGGAGCCTTCAAAGACGATCCGCTTGTCACCTGCGCGGATGGCCAACTGGATCGTCGTGACTTGCTGCCCAATAACCGACAACACCTCGATGTTGATGCGGTTGAACTCATCGAAGCATGCCCATGCCCCGCATGAGGCTAGTCCTTTGAAGAACTTACCCATGGCGATGTAGTCAAGCCCATCGGAGCAGTTGAAGACGACGCACTGCTTGGCGAGCGCCTTGGCGAGATCCTTCGTCGTCTCAGTCTTGCCCGTACCGGCTGGCCCCGCTGGTGCACCACCCAAGATCATTTGCAGCGCCGCCATCAGCGTCATGTAGCATTTATCTGTCAACGGGGTGATGACCAATCGAAACGAGTTGCCGAGGTATTCGTAGCCATACGGGCGGCGCGCCGACACCATGTCTGCGAACAGGTCGTCGTCCCAGTAGTACCGCAGCTGGCTGGACCACATAAAGTCCTCCTTCGTGCTCACTTTGTTGCTTACTAGCCGTGCGGTCACGTCACGAGCGTGGACGTCGATGACGGTGAGTGCGCCAACACTCACACGCGCCAGTTTGTCAAGATGCCCTCTCACCATCTCCACCATATCGGCGAGCTGTGCAAGCTGCCGCTCCATCATCTTCTTGACGCCTTCACTTCCTGCCGCGGCCATGTTTTCCTCCATCTCTCGCGTCCAGTGGAACTGGCTGCCGTTCAAGACGCACATACCAGGCCACTTCTGGATCCACTTGGTGCGCGAGATCTTGGTGTAGTCCTGGATGGAGCTGAACATGACGTCTCGGATCGACGTGCGCATCATCTCCTCGACTTCAGTCATCCAGTGCTCAACGTTCTTCCCGACAGGGTTGATGGGCTTGGACATGGCTACTTTTTCGCCCTCGGCAGAGATCATGGACGTGATAGTCAAGTCTTCCTGGAACTCGACCGACACAATACCTTCGAAGCACTTCTTCAAGTGCGGCTGGACGAGCTTCACATCCTTACTCTCCGACAGGATCGACAACAGCTCTTCGTTCGACAGGAAGTAGAAGCGGCTGAAAGCGGACCGTTTGGTCTCCAAGAAGTCGCTCAAACCCTTTTGAACCTGCTCCAGGAACCGGTTGCTCTCCTGGAAGCGGTCGAGCAGCTTGTCGTTGTTGCAAAAGTTGATGACGTTGGGTTTCTGCTTGGCCGCGGCGAGCGTCTGCCGCCAGTTTTTGTCCACCGTCGCGAACCGCTTTCCCTCGGTCGGAAGTTGCTTGTTGATGTCGGGGGAGTCGAAGATCGGCTGGAGGTACAGCCAGCTTCGCTGCACCTGAATCCACTCATCCAGTACGTCTGAGACCGTGCTGAGCGTGCGCTCCCACTTGTTGATCCGCTCTTCGAACGGCTTTTTGAACGCAGAGAACTGCATCGCCTGCGTCGTCGTGATCTGCTCGTCCAGCACGGCTTGTATCTCATCGACGCTCTTGAGTACGAATGTCTCGGTCTCACGGTAGTCGACGACGGTCAGGTTCATCGTCTTCCACTGCTCCTCCATGGCGTTCAGCGACTTCTCGATCTGGTACTCCTTCCCGGCCGTCTCTCCGATGCGCTGGATTGTCTCCAGGTGCTTGTCGAGACCAAGTTCGAGGACATAACTCAGCTTCATGCCACGATCAGGACGGAATGTCATCTGGATCTCGTGATTGATCTGGTTCCAGTGACGCTCCTGCATGCCTGGGTTGCGCAGCGACAGAATGAGCGGCACATGCGGACGGAACGAGCCAATCTCGTCCTTGATCGTCGTCGCAATGTCGATGCAGCCTTTGACGCCGAGCTTCTCGAACTGTTTCAGCGCCTTCTGGATCGTGCCCCAGTTGGAGTCGACGAAGCTCTCGATCTCCTCGCCATTCACGTCCAGGAACGCACCATCCATCCACTTTTTGTGCTCACGCAGCCAGTTGTTGGCCGTCTTCCAGAGCATCGAATACGGCTCGAAGTCGCGACGAATCTTCTGGATCTCATCGTAATCGGTGATCTCGTGCCCAAACAAAGCCTCCCGCGAGTTGAACAGCCTCGCCTCCTCGTCAGCCTTGGCGATCTTCTGCTCAATGTTGATCACGTACTTGAAGACCTGATCCAAGCGCGCAATGTCGGTGTACTGCCGGAAGCCGTCGACCTCGTTGTGCAAAATGCGGAGCGTCTCGGTGAACTCAGTCTGCTGGTCGCGCATGTCGTTCGAGAACTGCGACTTTTGCATCTGCAGGATGTGGTTCATGCGCTTCATTTGGTCCTGCAAGCTGGCTGGAGCGAGTCGCACCCTCCAAATCGTGGAGAAGTCCTCGCGGTCGTACTGGTACTGGAAATTGTCCAGCACCATCCGATACTTGATGAGTTGCTGGCTCTGCGTCAGCAGCGGCGCCATTTGACCCGGCACGCTCTCTAGATATGCGTTCATCTCGGTGAGTTCCTCGATGTTCTGAGGGATCTTCTGCAACTGGCGGTTGATCACTTCGAACTTCTCCAGCAAGTCTTTCGCCAGCTCAAGCGCGTTGCCGAGTTGTAGATCAAGCAGCTTCTTGGCTATTCGCTGGTGCTTCTCTGCAAGGAGAGAGCGGATACTCGTGCAGTTGACTGAGAACATACCAAGCTCCACATTGGTCACTGGGATGCGCGCTTCGACCGTGGTGACATCCTGCAGATGCTGTTTGATCGCGTCCTGGATCATCGCGAGGTTCGGCGGCTTCTGCGCACGGAACTCGGCCAGGTATTCGTCTTCGTTTAGGTTGAGGAAGAGAATGAACTCGTCGTAACGTTTGAGGTACTCGGCCATCGGAACGCCAGCCTTGACTACCAACGCGTCAGTGTCCTTCCGCAGCTGAGCGACCCACTCTTCGTTGACGCTGACGCTCGGAATGCACGGGTAGCTGCTCCAGAACAGCTTGCTCATGACCGCCTGTTCGACTTGCTTGATGCTCTTCAAGCTCTCAAGTACTCGCACAAAGATGTCGTCCACCGCCGATCGGAACGTAGCGAGGCTCGTATTGTACGCGAACACTTTGCCGCGCCTGGGCTCGACCGGATGAAACGGGCACACTTCACTCGTGTCTTCCGGGTCTTTCGCCCGCCAGCTAGCGATCTTCCGGGCCGCTTCGTCAACTTCCGGCTGGTTGATCACATAGAGCTCTTGGGAGACGCTGACGGTCACCACAAACATGGACAGCGGCGACATGAACTGTCGCTCGAGGCAGAGGTGCTGCCAGCGGATATCTCCCAGCTTGGAGCGGTCCAGGTCCGGGTACGCGACGAACGCGGTGGCGGTATCCACGATGTGCACATTACCGACAGTCGCGCGGCGCACCATCGCGTGATATTGGTGCAGCGAATGTTCGGTCAGGAAGCGCAGCGTGTCCTTCATGGCGAAGTTGACGCGGCGCAGCAGCGAGCGAAGCTTGCTGAACTCGTACGTGTCCTGTCGTGACTCCTGCAGATAGTACCAGCCTTTGCCGACGTTCGCGAGTGACGTCTTGATGATCGTCGTGACCTTGCTGGGCCACTCCTCCGTGATCGTCTTGATCACTGCGCGTTCCAGCGCTTGCTGTCGCTGCTGGAACTCCTCGAGTTTGACGCTGCGTCCTGGCTTGACGTGAAATAGTTCCAGCTGGAGGACGCGGTAGCACTCCTCGTTGACTTTGATGAGTGCGCTGAGCGCCTCTGGGGACGTCAGGAACGTCTGGAAGGAAAACGCGATGAACTGATCGGCGTAGTCGACCGGCGGCGCACGCATCTTCTTCCCGGCGCTGGCATCACGCACGACCACGCGCTTGCACGGCTCTGGCGGTACCTCCTCTTCCTTGGACAGGAACGTGCAAAAGACTTCGCGGTTGCGGCCCATTTGTTGGTGGAACTCAAACACGACCTTGCTCATCGTGCGCAGGAAGTCCAGCTGGATCTCGTGCACGATGCGTGACGTGTCGGGCGATCGAAGGCTCTTGCTCTGGAACACGGAAGTCGCGAGGCTTACGATCTTGGAGACGCTTGCGTTCCCGAGCTTGTGCAGCTCCTCGAGCGGCATGCAGTCGATGTACATGCTCTTCCGGAGCGTGTTCTGCACCTGAAGCCTCCACCGCTGCGCTGTGATGTACCGGTCGGCAAAGTTGTGCGGGTCCTCAGCCTTGAAGCAGACGTCGAGACGGCGGCAGTCGAAAACCTCGGCCTTCTTGCTGCGCTGGAACCGAACCGAGAACAAGTCGGTCACAGCGTTATACCCGACGACTTGCGCGTCGCACCAGAAGCTCGAGAGCCCGCGACCCTTGTACATGGCTACGACAGGGATGCAGACGGACCCGTCACTCTTCTTGCCCAATCGGACCCACTCGAGCGGTGTGTGCACCTCGAAGGTGACGTCGTCGAACAGATGGAGGCTCAAGCTCTCCATGATCGCCTTGGCCGAGCCACTTGAGTCAAGGAGAGCCTTGCGGTACGGCGTCGAATTATGGAACTCGTCCATGCGCTCCTTGATGAGTTCGCCCACGTTCACTGCCTCATACATGCGCTTCTTGCGCTCGACGTCCACTGGTCGCGGGGGGAAGTTGGGGTTTCGCTCGTATGGGACGAACACCTTGGGCTCAATCTCGCCGTCGACGCGCTTCGAAAGGTCCACCGTCGCCAAGACCTGACCACCGCCGACCGAGAACCCTGGCGCGTGCTGCAGCCGCTTCTCGGGCGATTCGACATGGGACGACTCCTTTATCACGGGAGGAACCTCGCGCACGGGCGAGCCGGCACCCGTGGAGATGGAGAACGTCGGCTCGAAGTTCACGACACCGACCGGGACGCGCACGCCGTCTTTGGTCGGACTGGTGGACGGCGCGAGGCGGTAGGACACTCGAGCTTCCGGTGCAGCCTGGTCGACAACACGAGCGTTAGTTCGCAGTTGAAGCACCCATCGACACTCGCTGGAGCGTACGCTTGCATTGCTGGCGCCTCCATCCTGCATCTCGCTGTGCTGCTGTGGACACACGCCACTGTCTCACTCCCAGTGCCGAACAGAGCTTCTTGGTGGGAAGGGAGCGGAGAACGCAGCAGCGCAGACGATGTGGCGGTCGCTAAAGGACGCGACGCACCACAATGGATCAACCGAAGCGCGGTTGATCCCGGAAACCGCTCGACCTTTCACTCGGCGAGCATGACCTATATTTGTTCGTGCCTGTCCTCGCTATTGCTGCTTCAGTGCTGGCAGCGAGTATGACTTGGACAAGCCGCTTGCATCTGCCTCCTGCTCCTCGGATCCCCAGCCCATCGTGTGGTCACTCACTGATTGTCCTGCATTCGGGTCGCTTGCTGCCGGCACGAAGACATCTCCGTGCTCATCCTCCATCTCGCTCACGGTGGCGCTGGGTGTGACCAGGGGAGAGACCAAGCTTTTGCGCATGGACGCTGGAGTGGAGGCCTTGGGTAGTCGGAACCCGGCCCGCAGCACCGAACTTGTACTCGGCGAGAAGGTTGACATCCGCGACGACGCTGGGTCGCCCGAAAGGCCCGACGGGGTGAACGAAAGCGACTGCCGAGAGTCCCGCGCAGATTTCATCCGCGACGTCCCACCGCCCGCGCTTGCGACGCCCACAAGACGCTGCGTCTCTAGGAAGTCACCGCCCATGACGCCTCCAAACGAGCCGTCCGGTAGGTTGTTCTTGGACTCCTGGCGACTCGCGCCGACCATGGTTCTCCGCTTGAGACTTGCCGCCAGCATGTTGTTGACCGTATCGATGTACAGCTCGCGGCGATCCAGCGCCGTCTTGTCGAACTGCTCGCCGATGTTCTTGTTGTTCATGATCTTGGTGAAGATCTTCAGGCGGACCTTCTCGAGCACGCTGCCTTGCTGGTCGATCATCAGCTCCTCCATGTTGTTCTGGTTCTTGATGTCCTTGTTGCAGCCAGTGTGCAGCACTTCGTATTCGGCGCGCGCGACGACCAGGTCTGCGATGAACTGGCAGTTCTTGGAGAGCAGTTGCTGCTGGCGCTCGTTGAACAGCTTCCTGCCACTCGTATTCATGTTGTTGCTGTTGTTGTTGTCTGACGCCCGAGCGCTCGTCTTGTTGCTCGAGCGCGCAGAGGTCTCAAACTTCCAGCATTCGCTCACAAAGCTCTCGCAGACGCGGTCGATCTCACGGTTCAGGTCCACCAGGTCCATGTTGCGGATCGACGAGCGCGCCACAACCTCGGCGAAGTCGTCCTGCTTCTTCTGGAAGGACGCATACAGTGCCTCCACGCGATCCGATTCCTTGTCGACGATGGCGACCAGCCGGTTGGTCGCTGCTTGAATCTCCGCGCGGTTCTCCGCCTGGAGCGCCATCATTTGCGACTCTGCGCGGTCCTGTCGAGCACCCAACTCTTCCTTCGCGGCGTGGAGGCTCTCGAGCGAGCCCTGCATCAGTTTGTTCTCTTGGTACTGGCTACGAAAGTTCCGCTCGACCTCTCTTTGCGTATCCTCAATCTCGCGCTTGTGCGCGGACGTGACCTCTTCAATATGGAAGAGCTGGTTCTTGATCATCCCGAGCTCGTTGTCGACCGACTTGGTGGTACGCTCGAGCTCGTCTTGAAGCCCGCGCGTGTCTTTCTGCAGGTTCTCCACGCTGCGGTCGTTGCTGGATCGGTACTCGTTCATCTCGCGACTGAATGTATCCGCGTTCTCCATCGCCTTCTGAAGGCTGTACGAGATTCGAATGCTTTCCTCGGACAGCGTGCTCATACTGTGTTGGATTCGGTCGATCGAGTCGAACGCCTGGATAAACTGCGAGCGGTTGTGGTCGTCGGTTGCTGTCGCTTGCTTCTGGATCGTCGCGATCTTCCGCACACAGTCCGCGACAGTAAGAGCAGTCATGTCGAGTTTGCCTGCCACTGACTTGATCTCGCTGTCCAAGTTGAGGCTGATGAGGTCCTGCAGTGCACCATTCACCGTCGCGATCTCCCCTCTCAGCATCACGACGCTGTCGGCGATTTTCTCGCCGATTCGATGCTCCAACTGCATCTTGAGTTCTTCGTGTGCTCGCTGCATCCCGTCCAGCCGGCTCGAGTGCTGTACCACCACGCTCTGCGTCTCCTCGAACGACTTGACTTTCTCGCCCATTTCCGTGACAGCTGTCGTGTTGGCCACCAGCTTGGTTACCGTCTCGACCAGCATGCCCTGCATCGCCTCCGCTTGTACGTCTGCCTCTTGTTGTTTTCTGCGCAGCTCCGCGATCACTTCCTCTGACCGCGTCTGCTTCCTCGTGATGTTCTCCAGCATCTCCGCGTATGTGCTGTTGATATCCTCTTGTTCGGACCTTGACGTCAGCAGATCCTCCACGATCTTGTTGGATCGGTCCTCGACCTCGTCCAGCATACGCTGTCGGTCGATTTTCATCTGCTGTGCGATCCGCTGCTCGGCTCCGATCAGGTCGTTCTGCGTCACGCACGCTCGGAGGCTCTCGTTGAGCTTGTCCATCTGGGCTTGCACGAAGCCTTCGTGCTTGTTGTTTCTCGCCTGGACGACGGCATCGCGGCGTTTGATCTCGGCTTGAAGCCGCGCCACCGTGTCTTTCGCATCATGAAACGATTGCCGCAACGCTGAGAAATCATTCGTTTGCTTGTGAATAGCGTCCCAGAGAGGCTTGAGCATGCCGTCAACGTTGATAGCTTGGGCGGGAGTGGTCTCTGACCCTCGCGTTGGTGTCGATGTTGCAGTTGCTGTTGCTGTTGCTGTTGCTTCGGCGGCGAACTCTGCACTCATGTCGCGCTGAGAGGGCATCGACGACAGACTCGGACGGATTGACGGTCCGGTTTGGTTCACTCGCATGCGGCCAGTGGACTGGCGATGGTATGGCGTCGGGTTGTAGCCCTGTGAGGAGGAGCCTCCGCCTGTGGATGAGCTTTGCTGCAGCAGCATTTCATGGCGTAGATCCAGCACTTCTTTCTGTAGCGACGCGACCTGATCCCGCAGCGTCTGGCACTCGACGACGGCATCAGCGCTGTTGGCCACCTCAGATAATGCCTTCACCAGCCACGGAGGCAGCGCCGTGCCACTGAGCAGTTCATGCTTCTCGAGCGTCTGCACTTGCGAGCGAAGCTTGGCGAGGATCTCTGCCAGCGGCTCGTCGTTCAGCAGCAGCTCGGGTGAGTTCCGCCATGATAATCGCGTGGAGGTCTCGCGGCCAATCTCCATCGCGCAGGTCGCACTCAACCACGGTCCGGCCTGATGGACACGTGGATTGATGCCGCCCGCACTTGTCGGGTCACAGCTTGTCGACGAGATAAATTTGGCGACAGCTAAGTTTGGCAGCCTGAAACCCACCACCGCGAGGAAACTCGACACAGAGCACTCTGGAAGATTCACTGCGCAACGAAGTCGGAAATACTTGCCAACGCATCGCGGTCAGCCGAGAAGCTGACGACCCGGAGCGGCGTCGTGAGAGATCTGATCTTGGCCCGCTTCAACTCAGTCGGTTTGTGTGGTTGGTGAGCCCGACAATCGCGTCTGAAGCTGGTCATCTCAGCCAGATGCAGCCAGTTGCTCTGGCAGCTTGTCAATCGGATCAATCAAGGATTTTGTCGAGGTGGAGACGATTGGAGGCGTCCACATCGCTCACAGCCGTGCTCGCAGTGCTGCAAGCGACCAACTTTCACTGCATTTGTCCCAGCTGCATCACTGCCGTCGCAGCCTCTTGCCACAAACCTGTCGACGACCGCCCGATCTCTCGCGATTGTGGCT
The DNA here is from genome assembly GCA_023338075.1 of Phytopythium litorale. Classification (NCBI taxonomy): domain Eukaryota; phylum Oomycota; class Peronosporomycetes; order Pythiales; family Pythiaceae; genus Phytopythium; species Phytopythium litorale. Next base: position 22,235 of record JAADYB010000327.1, read on the forward strand.
GCGCCACCGACGCCAGGGTCGATTGGTCCAGCCAATGTTCGTGCTGCGCAGGTGTGTGGTCGGCAAAGAAAGCAACAGGTGTGAGTAAGCAAGTAACACAACAACACCTTGGATCGCCCCGCATGTCATGGTTGCCGGTCTGCAAATGATGTGGTTCTATTCAACATCAATGCAGGGAGACTCGTCAGAATAGATGGTTTTAAATCAGTAGCATCCACAATATTTAGATTAATGTCACTACAAGAGTAAAAAACCTATCTATAGTTATTAACCTCGTAATATCCTGGATATTTCGACTGACTTTCAAATATCATATTATAGTCATCGGTTAACATACTAGACGATCTTCTAGAATGTGATAATGCGGACAGTTTGTGAAAACGTGGAATCGAGTTAAATAAATGTGGATCAATTCATACAGGATCGATTCCTGGAGAATCGATTGAAACTTCAAACTCAAAATACGGTGGGTTCTAGAAAGGGTTATTGCTGCTCGTCAAAACACGGTGGCAATGCTATATGCATGGATTTTTGTATTTCCATTGAAAGTAGTGTGGTACACACTACTCGAAAAACCATTTGGAAAGATTTCTCGAATGTCGAAAATCCAAGATCAAATCGATAGATTATAGTCAAAATAGTGTTTGAAATCACCGATACCGTATTCATATTAATGACGACATGTCAACGTATCCTTTGATACCGGATGTCCAAAGACGCGCACGATTTTCGGGATATCTGCTTCTGCAGGTCACCCTCAAAGATATCGCCCCGATCAAACCAGGGAAGAAGCAACAAGCGAGCCGAAGCACCTGAGGACGGACGCGATGGCGACGCCGCAGGACGTGGAGATGGCCGAGGTGGAGGCGCCGCACGCGCTGCAGCTGCAGTTCGAGGACGCGGAGGAGCTGGTGGCGTCGTACGGACCGTCGTCGTCGCCCGACGAGGGCATCGCGCGGTACCAGTCCATCCTGTCGTACGGTGCGTTTGGCCGGGGGGGGTGGAGAGGGGAGGAGAGAGGAGAGAGAAGAGAGGGAAGGGGGTGGCCGTGGCTGACCGTGTGTCGGAGGCGCAGGGGAGGAGGACGCGGCCAGCGAGCTGGTGCAGCGCGTCAAGGAGCACGCCATCTACAAGCTGGCGCAGCTGTACATCCAGTATGGGTGCGTCCCGGCGGTCGTGACTGCGGATGCCGCGGGGAGGACCGCGCGCTGACGACGGCTGTGTATGCTTGACGGCGGCGCACAGGCGGGAGAAGGAGCTGGCGACGCTGCTGCAGTCGCTGCGGCCGTTCTTCAGCACGATCGCCAAAGCCAAGACGGGCAAGATCGGTGCGTGCGTGGGGATGTTTTGTTGCGGTCGCGGACGAAGAGGGGAGGGAGGGCGGAGCTGACGGCCGGCCGTAAACGACGACAGTGCGGACGGTGATCGACATGGTGGCCAAGGTGCACGTGATGGATGCGGACAAGGCGCTGCAGCTGCAGGCGGACCTGTGCCTGGACTCGATCGACTGGTGCAACCAGGAGAAGCACACGTTCCTCCGCCAGCGCGTCGAGGCGCGTCTGGCTGCCATGTACGCTCCGCTTGGTCGCGCTGCTTCAGGTCGCCGTGCGAGTGGATAGTGTGGGGCTAATGTCGTGAGTGGTGACGCCGCGGCGCAGCTACTTTGAGCAGCAGAAGTTCCAGGCGGCGCTGGACCTGATCACGAAGCTGCTGCGCGAGATCAAGAAGCTGGACGACAAGCAGCTGCTGGTGGAGATCCACCTGGTCGAGAGCAAGCTGCACCACGCGCTGCGCAATGTGCCCAAGGCCAAGGCGGCGCTGACGGCGGCGCGCAGCATCTCGAACACCATCTACGTGGTGCCCAAGACGCAGGCGCAGATCGACCTCATGTCGGGCATCCTGCACGCCGAGGAGCACGACTACAAGACGGCCTACTCGTTCTTCTTCGAGTCGTTCGAGGCGCTCAGCTCGATCGACGAGAAGGAGGCGCTCGCCTGCCTCAAGTACATGTTGCTGTCCAAGGTCGCGAGCGGCGGCGCGAGCGAGGTCAACACGATCATCAACGGCAAGCAGGCCATCAAGTTCATCGGCATCGACGTCGAGGCCATGCAGGCGGTGGCCAAGGCGCACGAGAAGCGCTCGCTCGAGCTCTTCGAGCAGGCCACGCAAAAGTACTCGGCCCGTGAGTGTCGCTGTCATTCATTTGCTGCTTGGCGATCGGGATGTTGTCACTAACCATGATGTGCTCGATCCGAAAACGATCAGAGCTCGTGGAGGACCCGCTGATCAAGCTGCACCTGGGCAAGCTGTACGAGCAGCTGCTCGAGAGCAACCTGATCAAGATCATCCAGCCATTCTCGTGCGTGGAGATCGAGCACGTCGCCCACCTGATCAAGCTGCCGCTAGCCCAGATCGAGCTCAAGTGCGTCTCGCGTGATGATGATGGCTATCGGTGCTAGCTGCTTGCTGACACGTCGACTGGGCGAACGAACTTGTGCAGGCTGTCGCAAATGATCCTAGACCACAAGTTCCACGGCATCCTGGACCAGGGCAAGGGCCAGCTCATCGTATACGACAGCCCCACCGAAGACGTACGAGCCCGCCGGTTGTTGCCATGCATGCGATGGGCAGTCGACTGACCCGACTGGTCTTGTGCGTTCACTCTTGCAGAAAACCTACTCGGCGGGTCTCGGCGTGATTGAGAACGTGGGGCACATCGTGGACAACCTCTTCAAACGCGCGGACAAGCTCCAGGCGTAGGCAGTCGGGTCTCCGAGGGCGGAAGCAG
>JAADYB010000328.1:0-25021 GCA_023338075.1 Phytopythium litorale
CACACGACACACGACACACGACACACGACACACGCCCCAGCAGCACCCACGCGCGCGCAGCGCAGACACGCGCAGCAGCACCAGCTCGGCCGCCCAGTCGGAAGGCAACGACGGCGGCAGCGAGCGGTACGACCTCGGAGACCCCCGACGGTGGGGGAGACGAGCGACCGCGGGCGCCACGCCCGCAGGATATGGACCGAAACACCAAGAAAGAAGAGCGCAAGATCGCGAGCAGGATCGCGAGCAAGAAGACGCGTGGGGGAGCAGCGAGGGGGCGGCGGCGGCGCTGGCGGGTCGCACGGAGGCGCCGAGGCCGCACGCCCCCCGGTATCTATTGCGGCGGGTGACGCCGAGGACGGACGCGGAGCGAGAGGTTATTTTGTGGAGGTCGGCGCCGCGGCGGACGACAAGCAGACAGCGTAGCAGTAGCAGCAAGTGGCGGGCAGCATGTACATACAGTAGTAAGCCGCCGTGTAGGATCTAACGAGGGGCAGCGGAACCCACTCCCGCGCGTATAAACAGTCAATCAAGTACTTGAGCACCATCCGCCGCCTCGTCCGTCGTCGGGCTCGGCTCATGCCGTAACGAGCGCCACGCCGACGCGGCCATGATCAGCAATCGCTGCGGGTGCTCGGGTGCGTGTCGTCCGCGCTCCTCCGCTCTCGAGCGCGTCGCCGAACGTTCCGGGCGGCGGAGCGCCAGCAGTCGACACCGCCGCGTCAACCAGCGCCGCCGCCTGATCTTTCGCGTGCGACGGCGACTGGCACGCAGACACCCGAAGCCGCTGACCAGCATGCTCGCACGTCAAGTGCGGCAAAGATCGCGGACCCAGACGCACCTTCAACGCCTGCTGCTTCACGCGCGCACAGACACGAGCGAGCCGCCTGCAACACGCCACTTGACGTCGTGAGCCTCGTGAACCTCGTGAACCCACCCGCGTGGGACACCACCGGCCACACGGCCCACGCACCTCGACGTTCCACCGACGCCGCGGTCGGTCGCATCCCACCCGTCCGCGAGCCCATTCGCCGCCCGACCAGCCCCCAGTGTGGCCCCCGTGTGGCCCCCCGTGTGGCCCCCCGTGTGGCCCCCAGACGCCGCTGCGTTCCGCGCGCTTCCCGCCCGGAACGCGCACTGCGACACGGAGCGAGAACGCGTCCGAGGAGCCGTCATCCAGGGCCGGACGCCCCCTCGTCGCAATAGTGAATCCAAGTGTGGCGATCCATCCCTCCCGCCTGGGTGATGATCGCCCGCCGGGTGATTCCGAGTCTGCGCTGCCCCGCCTGCGACGCCGGAGCGGCCGCCGAGACCCACCGCACTTGTTTTTCGTATTCCCGATGGCCCCACCGGTGCTTCGAATGGAGACCTTCTCGCGAATGATCTGGTTCAATCTTCAACTGCAACCGCAACGTGCCCCGTCTTCCGCGGAGCTTCAATTCAACCGGGAGGGATGACCCACCCGCCCCCAACCATATTCTACGCGAGGTAGTGCGGGAGGGGCGACCCCCCTCGGCGCGTGATGAAGCTGCGGTACTCGCGGCCGATGTATGAATCGGCCAGTTGAACTTGGGGGCTCGCCGTCCCCGCGAAAGCCGATACCGAACTCGAGCTCGGCGGCAATGGCGATGGGGACGACGGCGATGGCGGCGGGCGGCGGCCGCTACGGCTCGGGGCTCGGGGGCTCGCGGCCGACGGCGGCAGCGGCGGCTTGTGCTGGCGCTGGGCCCCTCGGTGGCAGTGGCCGCGCGACGGCGGGAGCGGCGGCGAGGGAGCGTGGTCGCGGTCGTGGTCGCTTGTGCTGGTGGCGGCCGCCGCCTGCTGCTCCAGCTGCCGCAGCGGCCACCAGTGGTGGCGAGGGACGTACCAGGCGCCGTACGGGGCGGCCGCGGGGCGGGCAGCGGCCGTGGCGGCGCCTGGCGGTCGTGGCGACCCGTCCGTCTTGAGCCCGGCGGTCGGAGCCAGCCGGCGCGGCAGGTCGGCGGCGAACTTGGCCGTCGCCGACTGCTGCCAGACGAACTGCGGCTCGAGGTCGTCGGCCGCGTCCGCGCACTTCCACCTGCGCCGAGGTGGCTCCGCGGACGAGGCGGCGGTGGCGGCGGCGGCTCTCGCGAGCACCGAGTCGGCCGCGCCGGCTCCCTGGCTGCTTCTCGCCTCGCCGTCGTCCTCGTCCTCGTCCTCGTCGGTGGATCGGGCGTGCGCGTCGGCGATGATCCCGAGCGTCGACCGCTTGCGCTGCGGCAGCAAGCTCACGCCGCCGCCCGGGCCGTCGGCGAGCCTGAACGATTCGAGCAGCGCCGACGAGCGCTTGCGAGCCTCTCGCGCTGGAGGCGCCGCGTCCTCCCGGAGCTTCGGAGGCGTCAGCGGCTGCACGACCAGGTCGTGCATCTCGGCCATGATCCGGTCCAGCGCGGCCTGCCGCTGCGCCTCCCCCGTCAGCACGTCGAGCACCCGCGACTGCTCGGCCGGCCCGCGCTGGTCTTGGTACGAGAGGTAGTCGTCTTCCCCGCCTCCAGCCGCCGCCGCGCTCCTGTCGGCCGCTAGGCGCAGCTTCCCGGGCGAGCTGGCTGCGCTCCGCGGCGGTAGAAACCGCCATTGGACCTCGACGCAGCTCTGGTTCCCTGCCGAGGCCAGCGCTGCTCCCCGCTTGCGGCGCTGATGCGGGGCCTCGCGAAGGCGCGGAGTCACGCCAGCGTGGTGCATCGATGCGCTGTCGGCGGTGGCGGAGATGGCGCGGAGACTGCACAACAGCAGTGGCGTATTGCTCCTCTTCCTCTCAAGGCGACAGCGACCAAGGTTTGTCCAAAACTGCACGGGGGAGCTAACAATAGCGCTGTCAAGGAAGGTCAGTGCTCACGACACATTGCGGTGCCTGTGAACTGGGGCTTCTTCTCTCGGCGCGCGAGCTTCGACTGCAATGGAGTCCACCGCAGCAGGCGACCTTCCCGAGGCGCTGGTATTGTCCCCGGCTGTGGACTTGAGCGCCAGTAGCACTGGCGCTGCCACAACCTTCGACGCGTGCTGACATGTTTGGTGCCCGCTTTGTCTTCAGATGTCGCAGCCAATGAGCCTGCACCAGGAGCGACCGAGCCGGCAATCCCAGTCAGCCTCCACGCACGCGAAGGCCGTGGATCCGGACGTTCATCGTCCCAGCACGGCTGCTGCAATGCCTTTGCCCGCGAACCAAAGCGAAAAGCGAGAGCGGCTGCGAGGCGCGAGGCGCGAGCCGCAGACCTTGTCCCGCTCCAAGCAGAGCGCTCGTGACGCGCTCGATGGCAGCATCGAAGGCTGGGGAGACTTCGATGCGGACCAGCTCCTGGCAGAGCCCGACGACAACAACAGACCAGGCGGCGTCAACAACAGCGGAACACCGCTGCACGCTTATCTAGAAGCGATGGACAAGGCTCGGCCGGCGTCCCAGCGCGTCAAGTCCAGGAAGGCTGCTAGATATTCGGCGCCGTCCTCTGCAGCACCGTCAGCAATGTCGTTCCATCACGACGAGGAGCTGAAGCGCTCCCGGACTGCCCAAATTGACATGGCCCGGCCGACGACAGAGGTTCTGCGTCAGCGGAAGCTCGAAGTGATGGAGTTCGCCCTCCAGCTCGACCATTCCTCTGCCCACGTGCGAAAGCGCGCGGTGCTCGTCAGTGGACAGCGTCGCCGATCTCAAAGCAACCAGCAGCAGCAACAGGTCGACTCTGCGGACTCGTGTCTGCCTGTGATCGCCCAGCGATCGGCCGCGCCAGAGAAGCACGAGGTGGAGCCCAAGCCTGATCCGCAAACTCCAAGTGACGAGCCAACGCACGAGGCAGTCCGCGACCGCCTTCTGCGGCTGTGGTCGACCATGTCGTCGTCGAATTCGACAGCTGCATCCTCGTCCATTGAGCGGCAGACCAAGTCGACGTTCGAATGCAGCATGGCAGTTCTCAAGCTGTGCAAGACGGTGGGCATTTCTCTCGTCTCGACTGGGCCCACGACAATGGCGTTCTGGCGGCGAGGCGACCGCTCTCACGAGCAGTACGTTGAGTTTGACGAGTTCTTGGAGTTCGCGAGCCGAGCCATCATCCAGCCTGCACTCCACCACTTCAAGCTGGACCGCTCCGTCGACGACTACGTTGCCACCGTCGACTCGATAGTGGCCAACTTGATCGAGGAGCCTGGCGATGCGATAGCCGAGAGAGACGGCGGAGGCGACTGCGCCAAGAAGGTCAAGGAGCTCGCGGAGGTGCACGCGTTGCTGCCATTTTGGAAGTCGGGCATCTCCAACGACGAGGCAGGCAACAAAAGACGCGTCTTGGACCGGGCTGCTCGTTGCGAAGACACCCCAGCTACCAATGTTTCTCCTCCCAATGAAGCAACGGAGCAGCGGCAATGGGACGACGAAGACGCCAACGGCGAAGTCCAGCCCGCATCGGCACCACTGAGCATGGACCAACACCGGGTTGTGAACCGAGTGACGCCTGGCCAGCTGATCGACGAAGCCAAGGACGCGCACGTGCTCAGCATCCAGCGAACGATGCAACTGCGCAGTTCGTGGAAGCGCAAGCCCGCTCTGAGCAATCAGCGAGCCCACCCGGTGCGCATGACCTCCGGCACATCTTCTACTGTGGTCGAGAATCGAAGGGCTGAGCGTGAAGACAAGGGAGCGAGCGAGGCGTCCGCGGCCAGGCTTGCGGTGGACGCGGACGCTGGTGTCTCGAAGGCCATTCAGTTGCCAGGTCATCCGCCCGGGCTTCCGCCTGTAGCGAGTGGTGATCCTGTCGACCAGCGTCCAGCACCACTGCGAGACGACGAAGAGGAGCCAGAACAGCGTGAGCTGCTCTGCAGCGCATGCTCACTGGCGACGGCGCTGCTTTGGTGCGCGTCGTGCTTCTCGGTGCTGTGCGAGCCGTGTTGGCAGGGAATCCACCACTCGAAAGTGGATATGACCCACCTCGACTCCTTGTCCGGCGCGGGCGCTCCGCTATGCCCAACAGTTCTGCCGCTACGGATGAAGAGCGACGCTGTCGCACATGGAGCACCTCCGTCGGTCCCGATGGTGTATTTGCCCGCCAAAGCGATGAGTCCCATGCACGCACCCATCAGGGGCGGCGGCGGCGTGGCCAGTGTTCACAATCATCGGCGAGCGATGCCAGAAGATGCTCCGGCGCTGGCTGATCTCCGAGCGAAAGCGGTGGACCTGGGGATTGACACGCACGCCATCTTGCCGACTGTTCTCCCGTCGGTCAACCCGAGTCGAGGAGCCAAGCTGAGGCACAGCCAAAGCGTCAAGGAGGGTGTCTCGATAACCGAGTTGACCAAGGCTCTGATGCTCGGCGCGGGGCCTCGCCATGGAGACCGGCGCCATGATCAGCAAGGTACGGGGTCGGTGTCCACCCCGACGCTGTCCCTACCGTCGGCACCATCGCCGTGGTCGACGGCATCATCGAGCTCGGCGTCGCTGTCAGGTGCGCCGGGGGGCTCGCTCAAAGCGCTCCACCTGAAGAAGCATCGACTGCGTCCGACACTTCGGTCGTCGGCTGTCGTTCTGGACGCGAGTCAGCTGCTCCCAGACAACGGAGCGCGCTAGAAACACCCACGGACGAGGAGAACAAGGTGCGACGCGTTCATGCATGAATCCTTTAGTGTCGCGGCTGCCTCCTTGCACCAACCTGACGCTTCACCGCAGGTCCTGGCCGTGGATCCAGAACGTCAAGTAGAACAGCTCGGACGCGCCGCTCGGAACCGGGGTGATCTCGTTCAGCACGTTGCGGCTCTGGAACACGATGAGCCGATCGGCTCGCGGACTGACGCGTCGGACGGGCGCCTCCGCGTCCAGCCCTGCGCGAAGCACGACGACCGCTTGGTCTGCCGCCTCCTCCGTGCCAGCCTCGCCATTGAAGCAGTAGACGCACGTGAGTTTGAAGCCGTTGTCCTTCTCCCCCGTGCCGCAGTCGAGGCGCAGCGGCTGGTGCTCACCAGGCGCGAGGGAATTTAGCGCCGTGCAGTGAGCAAACTGCGCACACAGCCGCGCGCGCGCCGGTCGCTTGCGGTTCATTTCAAACGGTAGCGCGTGCAAGTTGTTGACAAGCTCCGCGAGCGCCGGGAAGTCGTCCGCGCAGTCGCTGGGCTCGATGAAACGCAGGCGACCTGTGGCTGCTTTCGCGAGCCCGTTCAACTGGACGTCCGCGCTCGTGACTGCCGGGAGCAGCGGCGTCTTCTTGGCCATGCGGCGCACGTCGTTGAGCAGCAGCGGCGGCCACTCGTCCCCCAAGAACTCGTCCAGCACGGCGATCCCTTCGCCGTCCGCACCCAGCAGCGCGTCCAGGAACACGTCGTCCAGCTGATCCCACGTCGCCATGTCGGCGGTCGGGTCGGCGAGCGTCCGGTCGTCGTTGGCGAGCGTCACGTGCTTCTTGTAGTTGACGCGGTGCACCATGGCAAGCACCTCGCGGCCGAACGCCTCCTGGAGCACCTGCGGCAGCAGCATGCGCTCGGTGGCGGCGTCCATGACCTCTCCCTGCGCCGCGCCGCGCTTCTTGACGTTCGTCAGCACGCTCTCGGCCTTGGCCTGCACGCGCGGCATGAGCGCCACCAGCTCGTGCGCGTACCACGGGTCCTCGAGCAGCGCCTGGAGGTTGCGCGGCGCGTGGCGCAGCTGCTCGGGCGGGATGCCCGGGTACACGAGTCGCTGGAACTCGCGCTCGACCAGCAGCTTGGCGAACACGCCGTCGTCCAGCACCACGTTCTCCCCGCGGCCGTTGACGCCGCGCGGGTTGCAGCCCTCCTTCAGTCGGCGCAGCATGGACCGCCACCCCGCCCGGCCGTCGTCCTGGTTGTCGGGCTCGGCGTCGAGCCCGTCCGCACCGCCGCCGTCCTTGTCCGTGTAGATCCCGCGTCCGGGCGATCGCTGCGCCAGGAAGCCCTTCTTGACAGCGCGTGCCTTGTTATCGCCGCCGCGCAGCGCCGCGAGCCTGGCCGCCGCTTTCCTGCCGTCCGCCGACTCGCGCGGCACGAGCTGCGCCAGCCGCTCGAAGCTCTCGGCGGCGCCTGCGACGTCTCCCAGCGCCTCGCACGCCGCCGCCTTGCGCCAGCATGCCTGGGGACGAGCACACGTGAGTCGGGGAGTGTGAATCGAGCGGGAAGCACACGCGCCGAGCCCTCGAACCTTGGGCCACGTCGGCGCGAGCAGCGCGGCGCGCTCCGCGTCCTGCAGCGCCGCGCGCGCGTCGCCCAGGTGCAGCAGCGCCGCCGACCGGTTGCCGAGCGCGAGCTGCCGGTCACACAGATCACGGACGCGTGAGTCTCCGCTCGCCGCCCCAGCAGCGGCCGCCGCGCGCGCACGTGGTCGTCCGGGTCGGCGGCCAGTGCGCGCGAGTACAGCGCGCGTGCGGCCTCAAAGTCGCGCCGCTGGAAGGCCGCGTTGCCGTCGCGGCGCAGCGCCTCTGCCGGGCCAGTCGCCGCGTCCGCCACGTCGAAGGACCCGTCCGCGCCCGCCTCCACCACCGCCGCCGCCGTGTCCGCGTCCCGCGCCATCGTCAGCGCGTCTCGACGCGACCGCTCCGGTCTCCGCCCGCCCGCCCACACAATGCGCCTGTTGAAGAAGACAAGGACTCGATCTCGAATCGATTCCGAGCAGGATTTTGCTCCTGAAATTACGATCATTTGCTGCTTTCGATCTAAATGATAAGATTATAAAGTTGACAAAACACGGTGCTTGTATTGTGCGTTTTGCAATCACAAATTCAGGTGGCATATCGAGAGATCGACTCCATGCCTTTTCGTCAAAATGGCACAGATGGGGGTCAAAAATGCCAAAATGACGTTTCGATTGGTCAAATTCGGTTGGAGTTGAGAATCACCGTGAATCAATTCCCCGTATCCTATATTGCAGACCCACAGCGAACGAGCATGGCGGCGACGACCCCGTCGGCGTCGGCCGCGGCGCTGCAGGCCCGCGTGCGGCGGCTGCTGGGCTCGCGCGCGGAGATGGAGGCATCGCGCGCGCTGCTGAGCACGCTGGTGGCGGCCGGGGACGGTGAGAGCGGTGGCGTGGGCCTGGCGCTGGAGCTGTCGCCCGCGCCGGCGGCGGCGGGGGCCGGCGGCGGGACGCTGGCCGAGCTGCGGCGCTCGCTGCGCGCGTCGCTGGAGAACAAGCAGCTGGCGCTGGCCGAGTCGGCGCTGGGCGGGCTGGGCGAGACGCTCGCGCGACTCGAGGCGCTGCGCGCGCAGGTGGACGCGCTGGACGACAAGTGCGCGCGCGTGCAGCGCTTCCTCGAGACGACCAAGCGCGAGACGCAGCAGGTGCAGACCGAGGCCGCCGCGCTGGCCCACAAGACGTGCGTGTCCTCCACTTGCGGTTGCGTTTTCTCCTCCCCCGGTGCGCGTGGGTGGTGCTGACGACTGCCGCGGGCAGTGAGCAGGTGCAGGGCGAGCTGGACGCGGCGCGCGCCTTCCTGGGGCGGTACCAGCTCTCAGAGGACGAGGTGGCGGCGCTGTACGCGCGGCCGGACGACGCCGAGCGGCGCGAGGAGGCCGGCGACGCAGACATGGAGCGGCTCTTCGCGGCGCTCGAGCGCGTGCGGCAGGTCAAGGCCGACTGCAAGGCGCTCGTGGCCGCGGGCGACGTCAGCTGCGCGTGCGTGGGCCCTGCCTGCTGATGGGGAAGAGCGAGTCGCTGAGCTCACTCGTCTTCTGTGTCTGGAGCAGGCTGGAGCTGCTGGACGCCGTGGGCCGGCACCAAGAGGTCGGCTTCGAGCGGCTGTACCAGTGGACGGCGGCCAAGTGCGCGCAGATGGACGAGCGCGAGCCCAGCAGCCACCTGCACCGCGCCATCGCGCTGCTGCGCGACCGTCCCGAGTTCTACAAGTGCGTCCACCTTCGCCTCCCGGTCCTATCATCCGTGCTGACGCGTTGCTGCCTGGCCACAGCTACTGCAAAGAGAGCCTGACTGGCGCGAGGCGCTCGCTGAACGTGCGGCGGTTCATCCTGGCGCTCACTCGCGGCGGCCCGAACGGCATCCCGCGGCCCATCGAGATGCACGCGCACGACCCGGTGCGGTACTGCGGTGACATGCTGGCGTGGGTGCACCAGGCCATCGCCACCGACTCGGAGTTCTTCCGCGTGCTCTTCGACGGCGACATGGAGCTCGTTGCCCCGGCCGGTCCGGAGGTGCCAGGCGAGGCGAGCGGCGCGCACGAAGCCAGCCGCACGAGCGCGTCGATGGTGGGCCGCGCGTTTGACGGCGTCGCGCGACCGCTTGCGGTGCGCGTCGAGCAGACGCTGGCCGCCCCGCACGGGCTCGTGATCGCCTACAAGCTCGTGCACCTGCTCGCCTTCTACGCGCACACGTTCAACGCGCTCGTGCTCGGCTCGCCGCTCGCGCACGCGCTTGGTGAGTGCCGCACCGCCGCGAGCCGCGCGTTCCAGCACGAGCTGCAGCTGCTCGTGGACTCTATCGAGGCATCCGCGGCCGCCTCGCCCGCCGGGTACGACTACTCGGTGATGACGGCGGCGACGAGTCTCGGCGCGACCCACGCGACCCTGGACGTAGCCCAGCGGCTGTCGGCGCTGCTCGAGGTCGCGCAGAGCTCGCCGCTGCCCGAGAGCGACAAGCACGCGGACCTCGCGCCGCTGCTGGACGCGGTACTCGCGGCCGTCCTGCGCGTGTGCGAGCAGCAGTTCCCGTCGCGCACAGCTGGGGAAAGCGACGCGCTGAGCGCCGACGCGCTCGTGTTCCGCATCAACAACGTGAGCTGCCTGCTGGCCGCGCTGGCGCGTTTCGACGCCGAGACGCGCGCCTGGCGGGAGCAGATGCAGCGCGACGTGGACGCGTGGCTGCGCGACCTGAGCGAGCGGCAGGCGCAGCAGGTGCTCGAGCGCTGCGGCGTGGCGCCGCTGCTGCGCCGCATCCAGGCCTTCCTGTCGGGTGAGCTGGCGCACGGCGCCTCGGCAGCGGCGGCTTCGCCCGGCCTGGACGGCGCGACCGTCTCGCGCGCGCTCGCGGCCTTCTGCGCGGCGGCCGAGGCGCTCGCGTTCCCGCTGGAGGACCAGCTGTCGCAGCCGGCGCTGGGTGACCGTGCGCGGCAGCTCACGGCGCGCGCGCTGGCCGCCGCCTACGAGTTCGTGGTCGCCTTCGTGCGCGACGAGCGCCGCGGGTACGTCGTGGCGACTGCGGCGGACGCGGCGGCCCCGGGCGTCGTGGCGCTGCGCCACTCGGCCGAGCAGATGCGCACCGTGCTGGAGCTGGACGCCGCGCCGTAGCGCCGGCAGCGGTCGGGCGATCTGATCATGGCGTTGGTGTGGGTCGTGATGGCGGTTCACACCATGCTAATCAACGTTAAAATAGTACTTGCGCACTATTTCACTGTTTAGCGTCGGTGAGGCACTGATAAAAGTCGCCTTGGTGGATGCGCGAAAATTCCGATGGTGGAGCATGCCAACCCCATGGCGCAAACGCGGAGTGTCGCTTTCCCATTGGTCAAAATCATCATAATCTCCATATTTTCGCCAATCCCGACGCGTAAATCCGGCGACGCACGCGCAGCGAGTGCTCATTCCCCAAGAGACCACCGACATCCAAGCGGCGGGACCGATGGCGGCCATGGCGACGACGGCGGAGGCGCTGCTGCTGGACATGGACGGCGTGCTGGCTGAGGTGTCGCGCTCGTACCGGCAGGCGATCCTGGAGACGGCGCGTGCGTTCGGCGCCGAGGTGACGGCTGCGGACGTGGAGCGCGAGAAGCTGGCGGGCAACGCCAACAACGACTGGCAGCTCACGCAGCGGCTGATCGCGGCCACGGGCACGGCCGCGCCGACGCTGGATGAGGTCACACGCGTGTTCGAGGACTTTTACCAGGGTACGGACGGCAAGCCGGGCCTGTGCGAGCTCGAGACGCTGCTGGCTCCCAAGGGGCTACTGGAGGAGCTCGGCCGGCGCCTGCCCAAGGGCATGGCCATCGTCACGGGTCGCCCGCGCGCCGACTGCGCCAAGTTCCTGACCGCGCACCGGTGCGTCGCGTTTGCTGGTGCTGGTATCTGCTGTGTCGCGGCGGGGGGTCTGACGCGTGATGGGACAGTCTCACGCACCTGTTCCCGGTGCAGATCTGCATGGAGGACTGCTCGCCCAAGCCGTCGCCCGAGCCCGTTCTGCTGGCGCTCAAGGGTCTGGGGGTCGCGGACGCCGCGCGTGCCATCATGGTGGGCGACACGGTGGACGACGTGGCGGCGGCGGTCGCAGCCGGTGCCCAGGCGGTTGGCGTGCTGACTCCTCAGGAGTTCGCCAAGGCGGTCGTGACCCAGAAGCCGTCCGTGGTGGCTGACGCGCTGCGGGCGGCGGGCGCCAGCATCGTCCTTGACCCTGGCCTCGCGCAACTGCTTGACCTCGTCCCGGTCCCCGCCGTCGGCGGCGGCGCCATCACCAGCGGCGCCAGCCGACAGGCCAATATCTCGCGCGTGACCAAGGAGACATCCATCAGCGTCAAGCTCACGCTCGACGGCACCGGCAAGTCCAAGGTGCGGCTGCCCACTTCGATGCTTTGCCGAGGTGAATGGGAAGTCTCTAATGGAACCGACAGGTGAGCTCGGGCATCGGCTTCCTGGACCACATGCTCACGGCGCTGGCCAAGCATAGCCGCTTCGACCTGGAGCTCGACTGCAAGGGCGACACGTGGATTGACGACCATCACACGACCGAGGACTGTGCGCTGACGCTCGGCGAGGCCTTCGACAAGGTGAGAGGTTCTGCGCCTCGCAGCATAGTGATGCGTACTAACCGAGTGATGGTGCTGTGCCCGTCTCCAGGCGCTCGGAGACCGCGCCGGCATCGCGCGCTTCGCGTCGGCGTGCGTCCCGCTGGACGAGGCTCTCTCGCGCGCGGTCGTGGACATCTCGAGCCGCGCGCACAGCGAGATCAACCTTCAGCTGGTCCGCCCGGCGGTGGGCGAGCTGTCGTGCGAGATGATCACGCATTTCTTCGAGTCGTTCGCGAGCGCCGCGCGGCTCACGCTGCACGTGGACGTGCTGCGCGGCCGCAACGACCACCACCGCGCCGAGGCCTCGTTCAAGGCGCTCGCCGTCGCTCTGCGCGGCGCCGTCAGCCGCGACGCCACCGCCGGCGTGCCCAGCACCAAGGGCGTGCTCGCTTAGATGGTCGGGCTCGTCCTGAGGAGGGGAAGGCGCCGCACCACAGCAATCCGATACTCGGTGAGGCTGGAGCGGTTGAAGCATGCTGTCATTGCATCCATTGTCGATGTCGAGCACGTGAGGAGGGAGTAAGCAGAGAGGGAACGTGTTGATGTGTGCCCTTGTCCAAGTCAACAATAGCGGGTCGAGGTGCAAATGTCTGGTGTGAACTTTACCGAGAGTGGTGATGATGAGGCCACTGCAACCAGACAACGCCCACAATTGTTGACTGCGCGACCAGATCGATGCAATTCGGATCCCGAGTGTGAATCGTCGAAATTACCCTCCGAACCGATGAACACTAAAAATGACGGCGTGTTTTGCTGGCACGGCTTCGTGAGGGCACCACCCACCGCCCCTGCTCAATGAGGCGGGCGGGTGGTATCCAGCACCGCCGGTCCTGCTTGCTGCTGTCACCGCGTCTGTGGCTGTCATTCTCCAATCCTCCGGCGCCAGCGCAAGTCCCAGCCACCTTACCTTCGTCAGCAGCATGGTGCGTCTGTCTCCCTTCGTCGCAGGGGTGGCATTGCTCGCGAGCCTCGCGGCTGCCGCAGACGAGTGCAACTCGACCATCAGCGACCCGATCATCGCGACCATCGACAACAGCACCTACTTCGACACGTGCGCCGAAGCGGAGGAGGGCGTCACCTTCAACGTGTCGACGCTGTTCGATGTGCTCAACTTCACCAGCGCCGACTTCATCCTATTCTGCAACTCGTCCACGTGCCTCGAACCCGTACACGAGATGCTGCACTCCATCCCGACCGACTGCCTCATCAACTACGAGGGATCGGACCGCAACCTGTCGGAGGAGGTCACCTCGCTGCACGACGCGTGCCACAAGGCGCTAGGAGAAGAGGACGACGACGACGACGACGACACGACTACGAGCAGCATGGACATGAGCAGCATGGACATGAGCGGCATGGACATGGGAAGCGCCAGCACCAGCACCGAAGGCTCTACGAGTGGGGCAGCTAAGCTAGTGGCGGCCTCGACACTTTCGGTTGCTCTGGCGGGCATCGCGGCCGCGGCCAGCTGGATGCTTTAGATGTGGCGGTCTTGCGAGTTGAGCCACTGAAAGGGTCATATTCATTCAGAATTGTCGGTGCCATGATGCCAAACTCAAAAACAGCAAACATTTGTCCAATTTTATAATTGAAATGCCTGCATCCTCTGTCCGCAATTATTGACTGGCCATTGTCCAGGTGTTGCGCAAGCCCGCACCACGATGAAGCTGTACTGTTCGCTCGACTCATGCGCGGTGGTACGCCTCCCTGCACGCCTTGCTTCTCCATGGCTCGGGTGTGGCAGCAAGCAAAGAGGGCGGGGGCTTTAGTCTCCAGTTAGTCGCCCCCCACTCTCGATTTCTCCGCCGACACCGCACTCCGACCGCACCCTCATCCTCCAGCACTCCGCAGATGGCTCCCCGACTTCTGTCGCTCTTCCTGGCGGTCGCCGCCCTCACCGCCAGCGCTGCGGCCCACGAGGGCCACGAGGAGGAAGAGTCTGCGGCGTCGGACAGCTCGGGCACGTCGGTCGAGGTCGTGGGCGGCGAGTGCGACTCGGCCACGTCTGAAGAGGTGATCGCAACCATCGACAACAGCACCTACTTCAGCACGTGCGCCGAGGCGGAGGAGGGCGTCACCTTCAACGTGTCGACGCTGTTCGATGTGCTCAACTTCACCAGCGCCGACTTCCTCCTCTTCTGCAACTCGTCCACGTGTCTCGAGCCTTTGCACGAGATGCTGCACTCCATCCCGACCGACTGCCTCATCAACTACGAGGGATCGGACCGCAACCTGTCCGCCGAGGTCACCGCTGTGCACGACGCGTGCCACGAAGCGCTCGAGGGAACGGAGGAGGCATCCAGCTCGAACGGATCTGCGTCCGCGTCGACCGACAACGCCGCACCATCCCAGCACGCCTTGGCGCCGACTGTGTTGGCCATTGCGATCGCCGCTGCCTCGGTCGTGGTCAGTGTCGTAGTCTGAGCAGACCGCCACAGCCGCCAAAGATCGCTCGTGAGCATCGATGCGGCTCTTAGTGATGCCATTACCGTTGATCATCCGCGCTCGCACCGATCTATCGCGACGTGCACCAAGCAATACAACCCTTACACTTCGTACTACATCGCATCCACACACCCAACTGTGACTAGAGCCGACTGATCCGACCCACGCCGCGACCTGCTCCTGCAAAGAAGAGAGGTGAGGCGGGTGTTTGGGCACAACATCGACCATGCGTCGTCGATTCCTTCGCTACTGGCGTCCGCATCGTAGAAGTCATCAAGAGCCGGTACGCCATCGTGATGCAACACTGAGAGCTGGTTCTCGGGCAGGGAAACCTCCAGTGCCATGAACAAGCGGGCCCAACGAGACCCACGACCCACTCCATCGACTGCCCGCCCATGAGATAGGGCTCGATGCGTCCGCTGCGACGGCCGCGAACGAAAATCCTGCCGCCGCGGATGTGACAGTGGCCCAAGTCGCCCGTCCGGATCTCGCTTGTCTCTTTCGAGCCATCGCGCGGATCGGCGGTATCCATGTCTTATCCGCTTCAACGCGCGCCGCGACAATTCGATCCGGCGCGCCGTTCAATGGGAAAATCCGGCGGCGTGACTGTATAGTATACTGTATGGGGCGAGGCTTGAACCGTACACCAGCTGGAGGGGTGTATCCATCTGAGAACGAGAAAGCCTCGCAGCAGGTCGACTCTGTCTTTGTATGGAGCCGTGACCCGCCAGCTGGGATCCCGGAGTGTTCGGCGCGTCATCTGCAGCTTGCTTTCTCGTGGGCAGACGAATCTCGTGTCCGCTCACGCCACCGTATGCTCAGCCGTGGGCGTCCACCGAGTCATCTGGCTTTCTTGAAGCGGGATCAGGGAACTCCATCTCCATCTTGGATGTTCTCTGCGCGAACCGCGCAGTCCACCACCAAAAGACTGGTTCACGCATCAGTGACGCCACGCTACACCCAGGCGCGTCTTTGCCGAGCCCCTGGTGCTCAAGGCAGCGGTGGGCGCTTCGAGTCGACGCTCGTGGCGGGTGAGCCACGGTCGCAGTTGGACCTCCGTGGGCGAAGCAGCCTGCTTGGCTGGTGCATTAGGACGATGCCTGCCCGCTGCTGTCATTTGAGTCGGCTACAGTCGCTGGCTCGGGGTGACAACCGCCAGCGATGACCACCTGTGAAGGTGGCGCTCGCGGTAGCATATCGGAGGAAGGGACCACGCCTATGGACGAGATTGGACGGAAAGAGCATCGTTGGAATGCATTACAATACAGTTTATTTACGACCCTTGCTTGACAACAGGCTACTCACGTCACCACCAATGGATGGCTTACAATGACAGCAGGAAGGAGAGCGACTGCTGTCCCTGGCCCTGCTGATGCTGCGGGGTTGGCTGCTGGGGCACCGTCAGCGGGGGAAGCGAAAGCTGCGGAAGCGCTAGCTGTGGAAGCGCTAGCTGAGGCACATGGCGAAGGTGGTGAAGCTCGTGATGCTGCTGGAGCCGAAGGTGAGAGCCCTCCTCCGTGAACAAGCACTGGAGGAGCTCGACCATCTCGAGGTCCGAAACGCTGGCCCGCTCAGGAGGGACTTCGGTGCCGTTGAGCATCCACGGCGCGAACTGGTCCTCCGAAGACATTAGAGGAGGGCAGGCCATGCCACCGAACGAAACAGCCCCGAACGAGCCACCGCTTACGGTGCACGAGTTGTCGGGCAATCCAGCCATCGTCATCTTCTTGGCGCCGGGCGGATGCTGCGTTCGCAGGTGGCGCGTGAGGTTGCCAGCAGTGCTGAAAGTCTTGCCGCAGCCCTCGACGACGCAGATGTGCGCGACACTGCCCAGGTGGTTCTGCAGGTGGCGCGCGAGCTTTTCCGACTTGGTGAAGATCCGCGTGCAGCCGTCGACGGGGCACTCGAGCTTCTTGAGCATGTGGAGGCGGCGGTGGCGCGCCAGGTTGCCCGAGGTGCTGAAGCGCTTGCCGCACGTGCGGATCGCGCACTGGTACGGCTTCTCGCCCGTGTGGGTCTTCATGTGCTCGCGCAGGGTGAACTTGCGCTGGAAGCGGCCGTTGCAGTTGGGCACGGGGCAGTGGAACGGGCGTTCGCGCTCGCCCTTGGCCGCCTGGAGCGGCGCGTAGTGGCGCATGCCAGCGGACGCGGTAGGGGTTTGCTCCATCCTGGTTGCGGTTAAACTAGCAGGTCGGAAGTGGAACGTTGCTGGGAGATTGGCAAATGAGCTCCTGGGCGGCGGGAGGGTCGCAGCTCTCCGAGGTCGGCTAGAGAAGCTGTGCGAACGTACAGTACTCGAGTGGGCGGAGGGGAGGGGAGCGGTCGCGGTCGTCCAACTGCTGCACTGGTCCAGCTGTGCGACCCTGGGTGGCAGAGCCACGGCGAGCGGCCATACTAAAGCCAAGGTGAAATGGCCGGTCGTCATCAGCCTCCCCCTCTGGTGCGGGCGGGGAGCAACACCGCGTCGCGCGAATCGAGGACTCCGGTCACGTCTCTATTCGCTCCGACGGCCGATCCACCATTTTCACGCCAGGAGCGTGGTTCAAAAAAGAAATCGCACGGTCTCGGTCACGGGTCGTGTCACTCTTGCTGTCTGGCTCGCGAAGGATGTGCCTCTGCTTTGAGGTGCCACCGAGAGTCGAGCAGATAGCCGCACTTGCTATCATAGCAGAGAAGACACTGTGCCAAGTGGTCTTGATGTTGCGGCTGCTTTTTGCGATCCAAAACCATTTGGACTGGGCTTGATGCGCAACGCTTCACTATCATGCGTCTCTTATCATTCTGCGGCTTTCCACGGTGAATCTTCCGCTGATAGTAACGGGGCAAGAGACGCAGGCGGATTGCTTCGTCTTTCGACTAAGCATCGGGTCTCCACAAGAGTATTTGCCGCGGTGGTATCCTCGGCACGTGCGAGTATAACACTGCATATTCCAATCAGTGATTCGACGTCCTTCGCGGGCACAGGACTTGGGGTGGTCGGTGTCCGGCGGATTTGTCTACAGTGGCTTGACGCCCACCGACTGGGTGTCGATCGACAAGCGACTGTAAATGATTCAGACGCAACTGGAAGCGGGATAGCGTGAAGCAAAGTGGTACCGTTCCGAGCCACGGCGAGACAAATCATGGAGGATAAGCCTGAAATACCGGAGCCGGAGTAAAGACGACTCGGTTACTCACGATTCGTCGTGGCTGTTGTTGCCTCAATTTGCCAGCCAGAGCAGATTTTGGCGGCTCAAATCAAAGTGACATGATCAACTCAACGTACAGTTTGGTTTGGGACTCGATTTTTTGGTTGTCAACCGGAAGATTTCGGTTTCGGGTGGTCGTTCATGCTGAGGACTGTATGTTTCAGGTGGATTTTCGGTTTAATCCAAAATAATCATTTCGACAGTTCCCCGTGGCATGCGAAGGCTCGCTCCCTCCGCCAGCAAATCTCGCACGACGACGACAGCCCCTGGAGCAAAGCAAGACACCAGTGCAACTTGCGGCCGGCCGGACTATGAACTGGACCTGGTCCACGACCCGTTCCTGGCCTCGGCGCAGACTCATGGCATGGCTCGATCAAGCGCAAGAGAGATTCCCACCGAGCTGGCTCACGGCGACGGCAGAATGGTCTTCTTGGTCTACATACAGTACGGTGCTGTCCGGTTTGCCGTCCAACATGGACGTCTCTGGATGGGACTCATCACGTGAATGCTGCACGGGCGCTCGCATCCTTGGTGGTACGACAGATGAAGCCGAGTGTGCCCATGAGGTGTGCACGCGCTGCAGTTCGCTTCAAGCCCAGCTGGTAGGCCCTGCCGAGGAGCGTGCGCGCCTCGTTTTGGACGAACCGGACTGTCCGACCTTGCGCTAGTTGCCGAGATGTGTGCAACTGTCCGCGAACCAGTCCGGCGGACTGTCCGCTCCCACTGTGACCCGGGGGTTGAGCTTCGTTTACGCATGCCCAGTCCAATTGATACCATGCGCAATCTGGAGGGATTGCTGTTCATGCAGATCGTGTCCCTGCAGCGGTCGCCGTCTGGTTTGATCTTTCGTTCTCGATTTGCGCTTCCCGCATCCCAGCGCCGTCGGAAGCGCCGCAACCCGCAACTTCGTCGACAATGCGCGTGTCCTGGTCGGGCACCCCCTCGACCTCACTCGTGCTCGTTGGAGCGGCTCATGACGCACCAAGCGTGGTTTTTGCGACGGCGATGGCGACGACGCTGGTCTGCTGCGGCTGCTGTTGGTCGACATCGATTTCTGAGTGTGCGAGCGACTGAGAGTGTAAAGTACTGGTGCCTGTCGTGCGCTTCACGTCATCGGCCAGAACGTTCGTAAGCTTGTGCGGCCCACGACTTGCGAGCCCATGTCGAATGTCGAATGTCGAATCACCCTGCCGTGAACTGACGACCAAAGTGCATGCAACACGCTGGGATCTTGGCTCATCGAACCAGCTTGTTCGTCGTATGTGGCGAGTTGATAGAACTTGCATTGATGATACTCCATCAACAGCGGGGCCTTTAGCCGTGGCTTTATCCGCCATGCGATCTTGCGCACGCGCACGCCCACGCGATCCAATCGCCACAGGCACGCTCACCCTCCATCTGCTTGCTGGACGACACTGCTGCAAACGTTTGATCGACAACCATGTCCCCCTATGTGTCGCTCCTTTCACGCGCCAACGTATTGCTTGGCTGCCGGTGGAAGTGATTATGCCAGGGTGTCTAGTAGCACCCGGTTCGCATGACTAATGTACGATGATCTTCACAGCACTGGAGCAACGCCTTGCTCGCTGTCCTCATTCTTAAGTTAAGCTTAAACGAAGTTCGTGGTGTAGCTGGCGTCCTTGGCGTCAATGCTCTTGACTCCGACCTCGCTGCCCGACGCAATCGAGACGGTGGCGACATCCTTGGCCATCTGCATCTTGGCGACCTGTTCCTTTAGCCTCGCGTCGGTTCTTCTCCGGGATCGCATGGTGACAGCGATGATAATGACCGTGATGCCGACGGCCACCGCTGCCACAATGACAGAGACATACAGCGGAGGGCCGTAAACGGAGTCACCGGTGCTGGACGTCGACGCAGCTTCCGTGCATCGTGGACCGGTCCACGACGTCGACGCGCAGGTGCAGCGGTTGCTGTCGCAGGAGCCTGTGATGATGGTGCTGTCGATCGTGCAGTCGTCGTCCGTCTCGCAGAACGCCATGCCCGACACCTCCGTGTACGGGTTGTCCGTATCCGTGTACTCGTCAATATGGTCCTCAATCCACGTCGCCGTCGGGTGCGAGGACGGGTCGCACCCGATCGCCATGCTCGTCCCGCTCGACGTGTCCTGGTACAGCCGAATGTAGTCGATCTTCATGTACATGGGGAACGAATCGCAGATGTCGTTCGTACTTGAGCTGGATCCGTCACCGCGGCAAGCGCTGCCAGCGTTGGGTGGTGTCGATCCCCACGACGACGACAGCGCCACGTTGAAGATAATGTACATGGGCTCCTCGATCATGATCTTCTTCGGGTTCAACTGCGCCGTGTTCTGCGGCGGGTTGGTCAGGACATCGGCGGTGATCTCGAAAATCGGGTAGTCGCCCACGATCCATCGGATGTAGCCGTCGTCACCCATGACCCACTCGACCGTGTATTCGAGCCAGTCTAGGTACGCCGCCATCTGCACTTCCCAGTTCGCGGAGATGGCGTCCATCTGATAGGCAAACTCGGACGCATCGCTGGTCGAGCCGCTGGACGCCGTGCACTCCGAGTCGGTGTTGCCGGCGCTGCACAAGTACGCGCCAGTGTAAGCGTTCTGCTTGGGGAAGCACGCCCCCTTGGTGTTGATCCCCCATCGAGTTGTAGTCCCGTTGATGTAGTCGAGGTCCGAGTGCACATCGTACGACGCTGGGCAGAGCGCCATCGTGCACGCGTTCTCTGTGATGCCGGCGGTCAGCGACGCATTGATCGTTGCGTACGTCTGGATCAAGTCTTCCTCGGAGTCGCAGACGTTGTTCGGGCCGTAGCGAAGTCCCTGGTACCAAGAAACGTGTCCGCGCAGCTCTTCATAGTACGCGGTGGGCACGTCCTGGTTGTTGGCGCCTTCCGTCGTGCACGAGTAGCCGTAGAAGCAGTACTCGGACGAGTTGTCAGGGATCAGCCGGAAGTCGTCGGGCATGCCCGGGCCGACCTGGATGGACGTCGAGATGGCCGTGCCGCCGCCTTCCAGGATGTCGATCTCCGGTGCGCCGCGACCTTGGTTCGCGTTCAGACCATGGCCCGGGCTGTCGTCACACGCGCTGATGCGCTGGTTCTGGGAGCTGAAGATCGTCTCGTTGCATTCGTTGTACGTGAACGGCCACATACGCGCGGTGGACGAGCTGAAAATGGCGCGGCCGAGGTTGCCCATGAGCCAGATACCGGGCCACGTCGGGTAGTAGTCGATGTTGGCCGCGCGCACCGTCAGCGAGCCGGTCTCCACGTCCGGGTTCCCGGACGCGTTGGTCACCGCGCCGGGGAGCTGCGCGCGCACCGTGATGGCGCCGCCCTGGAAGCAGAACTTGTTCCAAGACTGGACCATGCCCGAGCGGTAGTAGAAGGTAATGTCCTCGTACCCGGGCGGCGTCGTGTAGCTGTTCCAGACCGTCTCGTTGATCTCGGCCTCTTCGATCTGGATCTGGAAGTAGCAGTTGTCGTCGTCGTCGCACGCGGTCGTGGTCATGTTGTGCGAGTAGTACTCGAGTGCCGAGTTGACGCCGTCCGCCATCTCCATGGACACCCACATGTGGTCCTTGCCGGCCTTGAAGCTCCTGTTGGGCGTGTTGAACTCCTCGCTCATCGTGAGCGTCCACGTCTCGCCGCGCGACGTCGTGTACGTCTGCGCGTCGTCCGACGTGGCCGGGTCCACCCACGGCAGGATGCCCGACTTGGTCGTGTAC
The DNA here is from genome assembly GCA_023338075.1 of Phytopythium litorale. Classification (NCBI taxonomy): domain Eukaryota; phylum Oomycota; class Peronosporomycetes; order Pythiales; family Pythiaceae; genus Phytopythium; species Phytopythium litorale. The sequence continues at coordinate 21,082 of JAADYB010000328.1, forward strand.
GACTTGGCGTTGGCCGCCGCGAGGCACACGGCGGCGAGTCCCAGCATCCGCGCAGGCGCCACCATCGTCCTGCTGCCGATTTTCCTGGCTGTCGGTCCTGCTGGCTGTCGGTCCTGCTCTCTATCGCTCCTGGAGTCGCCCCTGCAGTCGTTCCTGCAGTGCTACACGGAGCTGCTTGGTCTCAGCGCTTGGAATGAGGGAATGCGGCGGCGGCTGCACTGTCGACACGCTGCTTCAGTCGATCGCGGGATCGGCAGGCACTCATAACTGGAGGGAGAGGCTGCCGCCGGAGGCTGTCGCACTGCTGCGTCCCGCCTCACTTGGCCATTATGAGCCGCGGCGTTCCTTTGCTATCATGGCGAGAATCCACTGGATCGGCAAGTCACTCGGCGTTTGTATTCGACCGCCTGGCCAAACTGTCTCTGCTGTGCCTTGGCTATCAAAGCCGCGAACGCACGTCTGCTGAGATAGGTCGGCAACCCACCTGCTGCGGCACTCAGATGACAAAAGAAGCTAGTGACGCCCCCCCCACGAGGTATTTTGGGACTACTTGAGACACATTTAGTCATTATGGTTCTTTGAGCGAGCTACAAACGTCACCGTGTGAAAGAGTCAAAATTTTGGCAAAACTATTGATGGCTAAATGTTGAAACTGTCGAAACCCAAAGAACCTTAAAAGTTATGATATGACAGAATCTCAATACACCGTTCACGCTATTTTGGTGTGCTGTATGCTCGCGCACTTTCACGAAGCACCATGGGTTGTGAAAATTTACAAAACACCGCTTTTGCAACAATTGATGCCATTTTCTGGCAGATCTCGATCAGCCTTCAGAATGGAACTGATGGTCTTGGATTTTTGAGCAGGAGCTAAAAAGTATCAAAAAGAAAGGTGCGAATTGGTAAAGAAAAATCGTAAACAACAATTGACAATGGTATGAAAAAAAGAGCGTGATCATTGCAGCGAAAACGGCAAGAGGTTTGGTTGCGCATTGATATTGGACGGGGCATCCGGGAGTTCGCAGTTCGAGCAGCTTCGAGTACTTGCAGAGCTACCCTGTGTAGCGGTCGCGAGTGGGATGAGGGTACCTCGTTCGTTTTGAAATTCGTCATTAACCACGTCAAGACAGCCAAGAACCAACCCAACAAAAACCAAGTTGTGGCGGGTGGTGCAGACATAGAACTCGATGCCCCAGCTCTGTATTGTGTTGGAAAAGGCATCAGCCTGACTGTTGATTACTGCGTCCATTGGCCGGCTGTGCTGGCACGAGTGGGAGCCTGTCGTAGTGAGCTGTTGAAGTAATAGTCCACGGTACTGCGCCAAGAGTTGGTGCATCAGCAAATAAGTTGTTTGTATGGTTTTGAGTGTGCTAGGGTGCTGACAGGATTTGAAGATGTGACAACTGATTGCACCAGCAACAGGACAAGGTACCGGACGGTAAAATTGGGTACCCAGCAGCAACATCCCGGAGAGGAAGACATAGGAACCAGACGCCTACGTGTCTAAGACGTACGCGAGCGGTTTTTGGCATGTGGGGTATCAAGTGGACTTCAGTGTCGAGGTGTTACCTGTCTTGTGTTGCCGGCTATCACAGCAGCCATCCAATGCAGACGCGAGTCGAATACAAGATACGCGGACTCCGACAGGGTTATAAGTTGAGCGTTCAATGCACAAACCAGATGGCGGCAAGCGTTCGAGAGCGGAACGGAGCCATGAGTGGTGCAATGAATAGTGAGGTATAGCCGGAGCGGTTGTCATTTTAACAATCGTGTGATGCTTGACGCCTTCAACTGGAGCTGGGATTGTACTCGGATGGGAGATGTTCCAGAAGCCAGGGTGTATAAATGATAAAAGCGTACTCGAAGCAATGGAGGTACTCATTGCAGGCATGATCTCGGGCTCAATGAGTCGAGCGCAGGTGGTTAAACTCTCGCTGAACCCGACCGCAGCGTATGTGCGAATCGAGTTTGAGTCCAAGCACGAAGGCTCCAAATGTAAGGCGGAGGTGGCGCAACACATTCGCATCATCAACGGAGACATGAACACGTGCGACCCTGAAGGTTGGCGGAAATGTCGGCCAGCAACTGTTTAATATGATCCGATTGAACGACAAGACACTGACACTCAATAAAAATGTAAGGCAACCAAATGCTGACTGCCCTCTACCCGCGCCGCGGTAAAGTGGTTGAACCCATTACCATAAAACCTGGTGGTCGTCCTCAAGTCTCTCACAGCAAATTCGAAATGCAATTGGTCGTGACGTCACCGAAGAAGCTCTGTGACCAAAACTCGGTAAAGCCCAAGTCGTCGGAAGACTACTCAACAGTTGGCGGGGGAAGAGGAGAAAATGTGCTGAGGATGACCACGGATGAATTCGCGCGGCTCAAGGCACCACGCAGACTCAGAGGCGATACATGTGAGGACAACGTCGAGTGCCCCGGACATCGAGGGCTATAATTATCACAAAATCGAGCATATTTAGCGAGACTACCTGGGCAACTCGAAAAGAATGGTCGTCACGCTAAGTTTTGTGGACAAGGCGCTACCTGCGGCAACACTTGTGTATTTGCAGTCATCGGCAAGTGGTGATCTATCAGCATGGCCGAGACGATTACTCACCTGCAGAACTGAATCGTGGTATTGCGGTGGTATTTCGGCCTGGCGAAAAGCATTCTAACGGAAAAACATTGTGGAACAATAGCGAAGCATCGGACGTCCCGGATGGAGATGTCGTGATGCGGACTTGGGAAAATCCGGCACCATGGAGGGACATGTAGTACAACACCCACGGTGGGAGGTGGAGCAGCTTCCTTTCGCCCGCATATTAAAAACACACAAGTACAGATATAGAAATCAACAGGCCGAGGTCGACAGATCAAAGTCAAATGACCGAGGTCGACCCTGCAGGTGAGGTGCAACCTGCCAACGTGACCAAATGACGTTCAACAAACAGCATGATAGGGCACATGGTGAGTGGCTAGGAGATGCCGAGCGAGGGATTTGTTGGGTGATTGGACAGGTCACCAGTCGTGAAATTACCCGGAAGTACACAAGTCCCCGCCTTCTTTGATCTCCTCCTAGCCTCTCACCATAAGTCAACCACTCTAGAGGGGTGTCATGGTGGTCGTCGAAAAGGTTTTGGTCAACATTGGCATCTGTCTACGCTATACCGGCAGGACCGGTCCGCGATCGCCAACAAGTGGTACCGCAGAGGTCAACAGCAGTACGTCGCGGATGGAAATTCCCACGCCGCGACACCCCGCCCCCAGTATACACTACCATCGAGATCATACCCGAGTTCACAGTCGTCGGGTACACAACGTGGCACTGCTGATTACATCGCGCCAATACCTCCGTAAAGCGACGTTCGGCGCCTGTGTGAGTAGCAGTCTGGAGTATTTCCAGATCGCATTACACCACAGAAGTGAGCCTTCAGCAGACTCAGTGCAATTTGTGCAACATGTAGATCTCTGCAACAAAGTCACAAGCCCACCGACAAAGTGGAAACACAAGATATCTATACAGTATAAACTCAACAGGAAGGTCAAGGACAAATTACAACACATTACATGAAAAGCAACAAGCTAAAATCACGAAATACGGCCACTAAGCAAAACCAACTTCTATCCCATGAGTGTCAAATCGGACAGAGGAGTGGGTGGTGATTCGGAGTCAGGAAAGAAAAAGCAATATAGAAAGCAGCAGAGAGAGCAAGAGCAGGCGTGAAATAGAAAGGGAACTTCTCATGCAGAAGAGGAAGCAAAAGCAAAAGAGAAAGCACAAGCAAAAGCACAAGCAAAAGCAAAAGCAAAAGAGAAAGTCCTCGACGGGACTCGAACCCGCAATCTCCCGCTTCGTAGGCGGATGCCTTATCCATTGGGCCACGAAGACACCATACCACATTACACACAATACAACATACACATACAACACACACAA
>JAADYB010000329.1:0-25004 GCA_023338075.1 Phytopythium litorale
CCCCCCCCCCCCTCCTCGGCTTCGGATCGCCAGCGATGGGCAGACGATTGCCATGGGGGGGAGATCCTCGAGAGTTTCGCATGCTCGACGACAGAAGGATCTCGGGAGCCCAAAGATCGCAAGCTCTTTCATGGCGTGTTTGGCGGCAGGGTAAAGACACGCCGCGGCGTTTTCGAAGCGCCAAAACCACGCGCACGAACGCCGCCGAATTCCGCATTCCCGACCATCACAACCACGCATTTGGACCGGACAAATCACCGGATCGCGGTGGTCTCGGTGGTGGCCGATACAGTGTAGATGCATACTGACAGCGCGCGCACCGGTAATCACATCGCATGCCGGCTCTGGACACGCAGCCGGGTGCACCGTTGCCGTCCTGCCATGCGGCCCCGCCACCACACAAGGACACCACGACCACACAGCGACAGGGACGGGGGATGCCTCGCGATCCATCGGCTTGCAAACGACCCGTTTCTCATGGCTTCGCTCCTCCTCAAAGGAGGTGGCACGTCCCTAGCACGGCGGTGATTGGCTGCCGGAGCTGTTAAAATGACCGCAAACGCTCTGTCTCGCGCGTGTCTTTGGCGCCCGCACCGCCCTGCATACTCGATAGATCAGCGACTATGGACTTGGCACGCCGAGGTTCTTGTTGTATATTACATGTTCACATGGCGATCAAAACCGAATGCACGTTTGAATTGATATGATAGTGATAGGAGGATGATGCGTTTGTCAAACGGTGTGGGTGGAACAGTGAACCCCCTCGCGGTGCCACAAAAGGTGCAGTCCTTACAAATCCCAAGTCAAACCACTCCGCTTGAGTCAAAAACCGAATAAACACGCGCGCTCTTGCGAGTGAGTCGCTCCGTACAGTATTACGACGCGCGCCACGCCGGCTGCGGCGCCCCCTCGTGTCATTCCCAATTGCGCCGCCGCCCACGCGACGCTCCGATGCAGCGCGCGCCGACGATGTGGCGGGTCGACGCCGCCGGAAACGTGCAACCCTGGCGGCCTGGAACGTCCACGCAGCCGGCCGGATCCGCCGCGCCGGATCCGCCGCGGCTGGACCGCTCGCTGACGCTGCCGCCGACTGCCGGTGGCGGCGGTTCGAGGTGGTCGGAGCGGTGGCAACCGGCCCCGATCGACGTCAGCGCGTCGGCGGCGTTCGTGTCGCCCGCAGGCAGCGCCTACAACCGCTTCAGCTTCGACGGGAGCGGAGCGGGACCCCCGGCCGCGTTCGTACCCGAGATCTCACCGCTCAGCGCGATGGCCTCGCCCGTGCCCAGCGCGTTGGCGTCGGCGCGTCCCGGGTGGAAGCAGCACGCGTCGGTTAAGAAGCAGTCCCAGAAGAAGAAGAAGGCAGCGACTCTGCCCCCGACCGCCATCGCGGTATCCTCCTCCTCCTCCGCGTCATCGACCGCCGCCAGCAGCACGGAGCGCGGTCGCAGGTTCCGCAAGCGACTGCAAGAGCGCGAGGTGCAGGCGCGCACCGACATCGAGCTACTGCGACAGCAGATCCTGCGCATCCAGGCGCTCAAGCGCTCCGGGCAGCAGCAGGCGCTTTTTAACCTCCACCGGGACCTCTGCCTGTCGGTCGCGAGCTCGAGCGAGGCGGGGCTCGCCACCGCCATGCCTCAGCTGCGGTCGGAGACGCGGCTTGTCACGGCGGCGGACGGCGGCGCGGCGCTCCGCTTCGTGCGCGAGTACTTTGCGCTGTTCCGCTTCGGTGTTCTCAGCCCGGAGGCAAACCCGAACGGCACGACGATCGGCGTGGCGCTCGACACGTCCAGACAGGAGGCATTCCTGTCGCAGTGGGCGGTGCCGGACGTCGAGTTCGACGAGTTCGTGGGCGTGACGCCCATGGTCGACCAGTGGCGGCGCTACTCGAGCGTGCACTCGTTCATCAAGCTCGATCCGGTGAGCATGGAGGTGCAGGTGATCGACAACCGCGCAACGGTCGTGGCCAAAGGCGTGCTGCACATCCGGTACTCACGGCGGACGCTCGAGAGCGTCTTCCCGAGGCTGATCGGCCAGCAGCCGGCGCTCGCGGAGCGGCTCGTCGGTCGCCTCGTGCACATGCACTACACGTCGCACTACTTCTTCGACGACAGCGGCCGACTGGTGAGTCAGCAGATCGTGCCGGACTTTGTCAGCGCGCTCAAGGAGGTGCTCGGTAGCCTCGACGACGTGGCCAAGGTGCTCGACTGCGCGCTGCTCAAGGAGCACGTGCTCGGCGAGGTCGACTACGACCGATTCGAGGAGAAGCGGGCCGCCGAGGCTCTCGAAGCAGACGAGCGGCAAGCTGCGGCCACGAGCGGCGTGGAGCACGACGCTCCGGCGGGACAGGAGGCCCGGAGCGCCAGCGGGATGGACATTGAGTTCCTGCTTTCGTGACCGCGTCGGAGTGTGAAAATCTGATATAAGCGATGAAGAGCGTCCCCCGACCGGTACTGTATATTTTGATCTGTCCACATATCGCTCACTGAGATCCCCAGCTGCTATGTGAAACACTGCGAGACATTACATCGGATCCGACCTCTGTGGTGATGAATCACAGCATAATGCTGTGATTCATGGTTCAAATCAAGGCCGCAACTCTCCTTGAAGTGCTGGCGCATGTACGCAGGTGAGGCACCTCGGAGTCACCGACTGATCAGCTTGACTGGTGCTTCATCTCGGGGCAGGCCTCGGCGCTACCTTTTGCGTCCTGGGCCGTGCTGATCGACCGTTTACTGCGGGATTGCAAGTCGGACGGTCCAATCGGACCGGAGTTACCTCCCTGGCAGCGACGAGCCTCGAGCGAACCAGTTCCCGGAGCGTCGCTGCCCAGTCTGCGTCTGCTAACAGAAGCGACTCTCAGGCCGTCCAGGACGAGTTGCTGTCGAGCACTGCGCGGACTGTCAAGCCTGCGCCTGTGGTGCAGCGGAAGGCGTCACATTTCCTGTGGCAAGAGGCGCGTACACTACTGTACAGCGGTCGTGGCGCTGTCGGCGCTTGAAGTCCGTTCGATGATATCACGGACTGCTCAGAGCTCGCTCGGCATTGGTACAATAGGAAGATCTCAGTCCTCACGAGGCGGCCCGCTGCACACAGCCTCAGCGTCGACTGCAGCAGCAACCCCGAGTCAAGGTTCGTCGTGCCAGCAAGCGAGCACTTCGCCACAGCGCCGCCGCTTCTCCGCTGAGGCTTTCACGCGGCTGGGCTGCTGACGCGTTGATGCGCCTGACGAAAGCGACCGCCGGCCGTGGTGGCTGCTGTACCAGACGAGGCGTCCTCCTCGGAAGAAGGGAATTGCAATGAATGGCCAACTGTCGCCGGGGGCTTCGATCGCGCTCGCTGCTGTTCGGCGCGCCAGAGAACTGCAAGGACGCACGCCAATCCCCGTTCGTGAATCGAACGAAAGGTACGACAGTGAGCATGCGTACTGTACTGTACTGTACCGGCACGTGAAGCCCGCCACCCACGAACAGGCTCGGCGCATCTTTGTCCAACGCGCTCGAAGCCCTTGTGAATCATGCTTTCCGCGAGTGATGACTGCGTCCCGCGGTCCTGCTGGAAGAGGCCGTGCGCAGTTGCGCCACCTGTCTTCACCTCCAGGGGGCTTTTCCGTTCGGCATCTGCGAATTCTACTGGTCCCAAAAGGCGGCACTCATCGCAGAGACGTCGGCGTTACACTCACTGGCCCAGGATGAGTGACCAGGAGCTGGTTGGGTCGCCCAACCGCTCGGGTTCCAGCATCGCAACATCCCAGTCGGACTCGAACATGGCGATTCCAGGAGCTTGCGCGCGGCTCTGGCGCGGGACGAACGTCCATGGGTCCCAACAAAAAGCAGCGAGCAAGTCGCTGCCGTCCGTTCAGGTGGGCGTTATGGCTGGCTGGATCTGTCTGCGTTATTTTTAGGGGAGAGATATTTGGTCCAGGAGGCTACTTTGTTATACAGTCCATAGCATGTGATATAAAACCTGTCCCTACAAATATCACTATCTAATACTGAAGGGTATGCTTTCATCACGGACCAAGACAGGTGCATAGACAAGGGCCGCCGCCCGCCCGCCGTCCCATGCAAGCGCATTCCAACTGCCATTCGCGTTCGCAGCTCGCCCATCTTCGTCACCCTCGCAGTCTACCCTCTGATTTCCGCACTCTTTCAGCTGTAGTATTGTCAGCGACTATCCATTACGGAGGGTACGTGTTGCACACCTTTTGCGGTTCTCGATCTATACGTTTATTGATTCATAAAGGCTATCGGATAATAGCGCCGCTAAAACACGGCGACCGACTGCAGAAAAAGATAATAAAAGGCAGCCAACGACATGAAACGAAGACGGAACGCGCATAACATTCCCGGGACCCCTGAGGATCCGCACGCGCACGGCCCGCGCTCACTCCACAACTCGCGGTCGGCCGTCCGCATCGCCTCCCCGAGCGGTCCGCATCCGCCTGCAACGCGTTCGCGTCCCCCTTCGGGTCGTTCCCACTCGCCAGCACTCGGACGCCGCCCCCCCCCATGGCCCTCGTGCGCAGCGACGCCGGCGCGTGGCGGCCGCAGCGCGCGCTCTTGGACGGGCCCAGCGCCTCCGGCCGTGGCGGCGGCTGGGCGGACCCGACCGCGACGACCCGGTCGTCCGTCCTCGGCCCCGTCCGGCCGGGCGCGGCGGGCTCGCGCAAGAGCAACAGCGAGCGCGGCAAGGAGTTCCGCGCGCGGCGCAAGCGGCAGGAGGCCGACCTGGTGGCGCTCGTGGGCTCGCTGCGCCGCGAGGTGGCCGACCTGGGCGTGCTGCACGCGCTGCGGCGCGAGCTGTCGCTGCGGCGGCGCGACGACCTGCAGGGCTCGCTGGTGCGCACGGCGCTGCAGTACTTCCACGAGTTCTCGTCCGGCGCGGCGGACGCGGCGCTGGTCCCGGGCCGCAAGCGCGCGGCCGACGCTGAGCTGGCGGCTGGTCGGCAAGAGGACTTCCTGCGCTCCGTCATGGACCCGGACATGCAGTTCGGCGCGCTGGCGGGCTGGCAGCCGCTGCTGGAGCAGTGGCGCCGCTACACGGCTTTCCACGCGAGCCTGCGCGTGGTCGTGACGGACTTCGAGGTGCTCGGGCCCGAGGACAGCCCCGTGGTGCTCGTGCGCTCCGACCTGCGCGTCGTCTTCTCGCGCGACACACTGGCCAAGGTCTTCCCGCACGCGGCGGGCGACGAGGAGCTCGAGCGCAAGTTCTGCGGCCGCCGCGTGACCTACAAGGGCGTCAACCGGCTGCAGTTCTCGGCCGACGGCCGCGTGGTCGGCTACGACGCCGACGTCGGCTTTGTGGACGCACTCACGGCTGCCGGGGCCTCCGTGCAGGACATTGCGCGGCTCATGAACGACGCGCGCATCGTGGACCAATTCCAGCTCGGGGACGAGGACGAGGCCGACCGCGTCGTCCTGCTCGACGACGACGACGACGACGACGACGACGATGCGGACGGCGACAACCAGTACGAGGGCGAGGACGACGAGGATGAGCCGGAGGACGACGGCGAGCATGACGAGCAGGCCGCGCCGACCAAGCGGTCGCGCTTCGACGTCGAGTTCTTGCTGTCGTAGTTGCCTTGACGCGTTTGGTGAAATTTTATAATAATGGATATGAATGGAAATGTTTTGAAATGCATCACGTGATTTGTTTTACAAATGACGATTTTATTGTGGAGAAGGCAATGCGCACACGTCGCAGACGGCGACTAATGCAGCGCCGCGGCGATCAGCGCGGCGGCGCCGGCGGCCACGAGCGAGAGCGCGCGGCCGGCGCCCGCGGCGTTGGAGGACGAGGCCGAGGCGTCCGTGGCGTTGCCGCTGGCCGAGTCGGCGGCGTCCGAGGCTTCGGAGGCGTCCGAGGCGCCAGAGTCGACGTCGCTGGAGCCCGAGTCGCTCTCGGGGAACTCGACGGAGCCGCTGTCCGAGTCCGACTCGTTGCCCGTGTGGCCCGTGAGCAGCGACGTGATGAGCTCCGCGAAGACGACGTCCGTGCCGCCCACGTTGATGGTGCACTGGATCTCGGCGTTGGCCACCTGGTTGATCTGGTTGTAGTAGTCCACGCAGTCGCGGTCCTGGAAGACGGCCTGCGCCTCCTCCTCCGTCGGGAACTCGGTCAGCGCGAAGATGTCGACCCCCGTGGCGTTCGAGCAGTCCAGCAGCCCCTGCGTCGCGTTCGGGTACAGCGCGCTCTGGATGGCGCCCAGGTCGCAGTTCTCGGCCATGGCCAGCGCCGCGACCGTCGCCGCGAGGAACGCAATGACCGACTTCATTGTGGGTGGAGGTGGAGGTAGAGCGGGTGGGGAGGGCGGAGACCGAGTGCTTCGGGCGACGCTGGAGTGAGAATGAGCTCAAGGGTGAGTGCGACGCGACGGCCGACGAGCAGGCGGGTAGAGGCGGCCGCCGGGTGTCGGCGGCGGGACGTCCGGAGACGGTATAGTCCCGGCGGCGATTCAACGATGCTTGGCGTTTATTTTGCGCCGTATTTGTGGCGGAAAATCTCGCCCATACTGAAGCCGAGACGAACGACAAAAGGCGGGCGGGGTGGATGATTTTTACCGAAAGTGTTAGCTCAAGAGCAGAAAAGCTGAACAGTTTTGACATACAGCCGGAGCGCGATCCGTCGAAATTGCTATGATATATTTTGAGTTTTCACGGTACATTAAGATATCACGGCGCGTTCCGAGAATGCAATGGCGAAACGGCAAACTGCAATGCAGACAAGACGCGAAGGACGACCGACGGAGTGCACCCACTCGCGCGCATTGGGTGCATCGAGGAGGCCTGCACCACAAGACCACAAGCGTCTTGCGCGACGGCCTCAGCATGCGGCCACCTGTCTAAACGTATGGAGGGATTGACTGGCCGCGCGCTGGGTGCAGCGCAAGTGTCGAGGCCACCGACAGGGCGAGCGCACCCCCCTACCTCCACCCCCCCTCCACACACACCCTCTTCTCCTTGTTATTACCGGTACAGCATGGGCGGCGACGACTCCTCTCTACAACCGCCGCGGCCCATGCGGCGGCCCATGTGGCGGCCGCGAACGGCAGAGGCCGCGCCGTCCTCGTGCAATCTCCGGACAGCCAGCGCCTCGAATTATGCTACGACCATAAAAGTGTAAACCGGTATTCATTTTCTCTACTTTTCGAGTGATTTGTCAAAAGTCGTGGGCCAACCTCGGACACCCGTGATTCTTTTATAAAGAGGACCAAAATTGATCAAAATCACACCCTGTTTTGGGATTTATGCAATCTTCGCTTCCCGAAAGCGATGATTGCATAAATTTATACAATATATTAGACAAAATTAGACGTTTTCATAAACTGTAAGTGTGTTTCATTTTTCAATGGTTTTCAGAAGCACGAATCAAATATAACACTATAAATTTTACAAATATCTGTAAATATTCAGGATATTGTCAGGTTGATAGTGTTAGAAAGTTCTTGTTTTTTGAAAATGTGCAATAGAGTACTCAATTTAGGTATATTTTAGAGCAGCTCTTTTGTTTTCTTCATTTGCACTTGAACGTGTTTTCGTCAAAAAGCGTTTGCGAAATGGCTCGGGGTTTACAGCCCAAGCGAACCCGCGAGCACAGCCGCGGCCGCGACCGCCAAGGACGCGGCGGCCACCGCGGAGCCGCCGCTCGAGGCCGACGACTTGCTGGCCGAGTCGTCGCCCACGGAGGCCTCGCTTCCCTCGCTGGCCTCGTCGCTGGCGGCCTCGCTGCTGCCCGAGTCGGACGCCTCGCTGCTGCCCACGTCGCTGCTGCCCGAGTCGCTGTCCGGGAACTCAATGTCGTCCGAGCCGCTGGCGGATGCCTCGGGCTCGCCCGTCTGGCCCGAGAGGAAGTCGACGATCAGGTCGGCGAAGACAACCGTCTGGTTGCCGACCGTCAAGTCGCACTGGATCTGCGCGTTCGCGCGCTGGTTCACCTGGTTGAGGAAGTCGACGCAGTCGCGGTTGTGCATGACGGCCTGCGCCTGCTCCTCGGTCGGGAAGTCGCTCAGAGCCCAGATGTCCACGCCCGAGGTGGCCGCACACTGCTCGAGTCCCGCCGTCGCGTTCGGGAGCAGCGCGCTCTGGATGGCACTCAGGTCGCACGGCGCGCCGGTCGTGAGCGCGCCGAGCAGCGCGGCCGACGCGGCGGCGGCCAGCGAGAGGCTCACAGTCGACGGCTTCATCTTGGTCGTTGGGTGGGAGGGTGAAGAGGTGGTCCGTGTGCTTGGGCGGCGCGCGGCGGATTGGGGAATGAGAGACGAGTGGCGCGTTGCCTTCCCTTCGTCGCCGTCCGACCGCCCGGGTCGTCCCCCGCTGACCTTCTTTCCGCAGGCGTGTCGAATGGAACGCGCCGGCCGGCCGCAGAGACGCACGGGAGGCGCGGACGGAAGGAGGAAGGAGGAAGGAGAGCAGCGTGGCCCGCGGGGCTGTCTTCAACCTGCGGATGCCAAGATGCGACCCAGCGTATCACTTGGCGCATCCCGCGAGCCTGTCGATGCCTCCAAGGGGCGTCTCGAGCCGCCGTCGCTGTCGCAGACACCCTTGAGCGGGTTCCGAGCGGGTCCCGAGCGGCTGGGACGATCAACTTGATCTCGTCATGCGATAGTCGTGCAGCAGCGTCCGGCCTGGCCGATGGACGCGTCCAGCAGCAGCTCGTGAAGCGCAAGCCGACTTGTTCCTTTCAGTGCACGCATCGGAGCCCCTGTCGCTGGCTCCACAGCCATCACTCGAACGCCCATGCGCGTCGTGCGGTTGTTTCCGCGCTTCGAGGGCGTCAGCGCGCTGGTTGACGCTCGCAGGTGGCGCCAGCGCCTTCCGCCCATCGCCGTCCGCCCATTGCCCCAGCTTCCGCCGTCTCAGCCCGGCGGTCGTCCGCCGCGTGCGGCCGTGGAAACGCCTGCGCTCGCGCCGCTTCCGCGCTGGCTGCACACTGACCGTTCGGTATTCGACCCTGCTTTCTCTGAAGTGCTGTCGAGAGCAGCGGACTCCTTCCCCGGCTTCCATGCACCGCGTCGAGCGTCATGAAGTCAGTCGATCATGCGCGCAGCTCGGGTCTGTAACGGTAGCGATGCGTTGTGTTCGACAGGTTCGCTGCGTGGTCCACTCCATCCCTGTCGTAAAAACCCTCGTTTTTTTTACGCAATCGTAACAAGTCCCTCATCGGCGATCCGTAAAAAGCCCCTCCACGGTTCTGGCGGTCGGCCGCCTTCCACCGCCAACACCAAGGGGGCGACCGAGAGCACGCGCGACTCGCCTCGAGACTCGACTCGACCGGAGAGCAGCATGGCGTTCGCGGGCACCGTCATCGGCGCCTTCCTGGGGCTCACGACCAAGCTCGGCAGCAATGTCCTGCAGAAAGTGCCCTACATGCGTCGTACGTGGCGGCTTTGGGCTCTGAATGGGCGTCTTGTGGGCCCCCGAAGCCCGAGACTAACGCAGGCGTGTGGATTGCGTGTGGACGTGCGGCAGACCCGTGGGAGCACGTGCTGCTGATCGGCGTGGGCGCGTACGCGGGCAACGCCGTGCAGACCAAGTACGCCGAGACGCAGCAGGAGGTCGAGGAGCTGCGGCTGTACCTCGAGCGCCGCGCCAACACGCGCGGCGAGTAGGCCGCCGGTCGAATCGGTTCCCCCCCTCCCCCCAAGACGAGCGGCCGACTGTCAGAGCAGAGCACGTGAGAGCACATGAGAGCGCGCAGCAAGACGCGAGAGAATATACCCGTGTTGTTGGCAGCCCCCGCGTGCGCTCCCGGTGCTCCCTTGTCGGTCTCTTGAGCCTGCACGCAGCGTGTCAGCGTCCCGCCTGAAGGGTCGACAGCGCTGAAGGGCCGCGCGATCCGCCGGACACGGGGCCGCCGCCTCGCGGCTGGTCATTCGCACTCGGTGTCAGTCTTGAGCAGGACCGCAGGCAGGAGCAGTCGAGGCTGTCTGCAGCGCCGGCGCCATGGAGCTGGCGTACCTGTACACGAAGCCGCGCGAGAGCTTCGGGCGGCACTGCGACTTCCGCGCGAGCGAGGCCAAGGTGGTGGAGGCGATCGCGGGGTCGGCGGCGTCCGAGAGCGAGTACGTCAAGCGGCGGCCGATGGTGACGCGGCTGGACACGACGGCCGACCTGTCGGAGCACGAGGTCAACACGGAGCGGCTGGTGACGCGGCACAGCAGCATGCGGCACGTCGAGGGCGGGTGGCCCAAGGACGTGGACCCGGCCGAGCAGAGCGACGTGCAGCGCTTCCGCAAGAAGGCGGAGAAGGACGACGACTACCGGCAGGCCGTGCGCGCGCTGGCGCCCGTGGCCGAGCGTGCGCTCAAGCAGAACAACACGATCGACCTGTACCAGGACTACTTTGCGCGGCTGGGCGAGGCCGCGACGACGGAGCAGCCGAGCGCCAAGGGGCTGGCCGTGTTCCGCGACCCGGAGCCGGTCAAGCGCACGGTCTCCAAGATCGACTGGCACCCGGAGAGCCCGCACAAGATGGCGGCGTGCTACTGCCTGCTGTCGTTCCAGGACCCGAAGCTGTCGAGCGCGCGGCTGCCCGCGAGCGCCTTCATCTGGGACGTGGGGAACCCGAACACGCCCGAGACGACGCTGCGGCCGCCGTCGCCGCTCGTGAGCATGCGGTACAACCCCAAGGCGGTGGACCAGCTCGTGGGCGGCGCCTACAACGGGCTCGTGTGCTTCTTCGACCTGCGCAAGTCTGGCGCGGCGCCCGCCGAGACGTCGGCGCTCGAGCACTCGCACCACGACCCCGTGTACGACGTCTTCTGGATCTCGAGCAAGACGGGGAACCAGTGCTGCTCCGTGTCGACGGACGGCTGGCTGCTCTGGTGGGATATCCGCCACCTCGCGCAGCCGACGCACCGGCTGCTGCTGCAGTCCGACAACAAGGACGGCTCCACTGGCGGCGGGCTAAGCGCCGGCGCCTTCGGAGGGTCCGCCATGGAGTACAACGCCGAGGCCGGGCCAACCAAGTACCTCGTCGGGACGGAGCAGGGCGTGGTCGTGAGCGTCAACCTGCGCAACGCCAAGCAGAACAACGGGCTCGCGCTCTACGACACGGGCGCCGGCAAGCACCACGGGCCCGTGTACGCCGTGCAGCGCAACCCAACGCACTCCAAGTTCTTCATGACGATCGGCGACTGGACCGCGCGCCTCTGGTGCGAGGACCTCAAGACGCCCATCATGAGCACGGCCTACCACGACTCGTACGTCACGGCCGGCTGCTGGTCGCCCACGCGCGCGGGCGTCTTCTTCGTCACGCGCATGGAC
The DNA here is from genome assembly GCA_023338075.1 of Phytopythium litorale. Lineage (NCBI taxonomy): Eukaryota > Oomycota > Peronosporomycetes > Pythiales > Pythiaceae > Phytopythium > Phytopythium litorale. Next base: position 11,268 of record JAADYB010000329.1, read on the forward strand.
GGCGTCGTGGACGTCTGGGACTTCTTCTACCGCCAGAACGAGGTCGCCTACTCGCACAAGGTCGGCGACGTCGCGCTGTCCGCCGTCAGCGTCCAGTACGGCGCCGGCTGCGGCGGCGGCAAGCTCGTGGCCGTGGGCGACGTCAACGGCATGATCTCGCTGCTCGAGCTCTCGGATGGGCTCGCCACGGCGCAGCCGAACGAGAAGGCGGCCATCAACGGCATGTTCGAGCGCGAGACCAAGCGCGAGAAGAACCTCGAGGCGCGCGAGAAGGAGCTGCGCCGCAAGAAGGCCAGCATGGAGGACGGCAAGGCCGAGGGCGACCGCGCGGGCGCCGGCAAGGACGACAAGATGGAGGAGCTGCTGCGCACCGTCGACGCCAACTTCCTCGGCATGATCAAGGAGGCCGAGGACTCGGAGAACAAGAACATGGAGCACAAGGGCTCAGCCGTCGGCGGCAGCGGCAGCAACGGGGACGAAATGTGACGGACGCCTGGGGGTGGAGAGCGAGCGAGCACGGCCGTGGGGCCGCTTTTGATGCATGGGGGCGATTCACAACACGATACGTGGATTTGGCTGTTTCTCCACGTCGCCCGCGCTCTCGAGCGGCGGCGGGCTGCTAATTCCTTCACGCTGCTGCCACAAGCGCGTCGCTGGTCAGTCTCGCGGCCATCGCCACGCGCGGGAGAGATCCACAGCGGGGGATGCACCGTCTAGACGCTCAGCTTGACGTTGGACAGCAGCGGCTCGTGCGCCTGGGCCGCCTCCGCCCACTTGGCGTCGACGCGGCCGACCTCGAGCCTCTCGGCGGGCCTGGGCGGCGCCACGATCCGCAGCCGCTTGTTGGCGTTGAAGCCGTTGGGGCACGCGCGCGTCTTGAAGTCCACGAGCGCGCGGTTGACCGTGCGGATGGTCGTGCACAGGCCGTACGCCTGCTGCATCAGCTTGACGTCCTTCTGCTTCTTGGCGAGCGTCCAGACGCTGGCGGGCGGCTCGGCCAAAAGCCACGAGTCGCACGCGAACATGTCGTTCGGCACGTACTGCTTGTAGTACAGCCACTCGAGTCCGCGGTCGTCCGTTGCCCGGTAGCTGTGGCAGCCATGCAGAAGCGCCGGCGCCTCTCCTGGGATCAGCGGCGGCTCCACGACGTCCGACGCCGCCTTCACTGGCCGGAACTCAGGCCCACTGCTGCACGGGTTGCCCTTGATGAGCTCAACGAAGTCGAAGTAGTCGTCGGCCTTGCCGCCAAGCGCCAGGTTGTCGAACGTCGTGTGCTTCAGGCCATGCTTGGCCGCGGCGAGCGAGTAGCCGAGCATCTCGGCCATCCAGACGTCGGGTCGCGCGACCCGCTGGGCGACCGTGAACGCGCAGTAGTCGTCGACGATCTTGTCGAGGTCCGAGCGCGTCAGCACGTACGGTGGACCAACCGCGTAGTACTCGCGCGCGTCGTCGGCCGTCACCGATCCACACTCGGGGCACATGTCCGCGATGGCCTTCGGGTTGTCGAAGCCCGCGGAGCCCAGATACGCTGTCCAGCGCTGCGCGACAGCCAGTCCATCGCGCACCTCGGCACGCACGCTCGTCAACTCGCGCTGGCCTTCGTACACGAAGAACTTCTTGTACTGGCGCAGCCCGTCCACCACCTCTCCGTCCCTGACATAGTTCTTCGAGTCCACGCCGCGCGCACTGGTCACACGAGCGCGCGTGTCGATGGAGAAGGGCTTGAGGAACAGGAAGTCCGGATCGATGATCACGATCGTCGCGTCCGGGCGGACCGGAGGGTTGGCGTGGCGCAGCCAGTCGCGCAGACCGAACGGCTTGTTGTACGGCGCGTAGTCGTCCGAGGGTGACGCCTCTGGCGTCGGCTTGACGGCGAAGCTCTTTGTGACGTGCAACTCTACCCGCGGCGTCGACATGGACGGCAGCGACGACGCGCCATGCCGCTCCATCAGGTCGACGAGCTGCTCGTCCGAACAGCCGCTGACGATGCGCGTGAGCCGCCCTCGTTGCTGCACGCGCGCGAACGACTCGGCCAGAAGCTGGCTCTGCCAGTGCTGGTACGGCTCGCACGACGACGAGAAGACGAAGTGAAGCTTGTCGCTGGCGTCTTCCTCCGCTTTGGCGGCCGTGTCTGCGTCCGCCGGCATCTTGCGCTTGTACTCGCCGAAGAACACCGGGGGATCGTCGCGCATCTCCGTGTTCGAAGACAGCGCGATGGCGGACCGCCACGCAGGCTTCTCGAACTCCATCGGCATCTTCCTGTTGCGGTTGAAGCCGCCGGGGCAGGCGTTCGACCGGTGGTCGATTGCCGCGCTGTTGTACGCCTCGAGCGCCAGGCAGACGCTCATCGTGTGGCGGCGGCGCAGAATGTTCGGCACGTGCTCGAAGCCGTTCGTGTGGGTCGCCTGGCGCCACAGGCGCTCAGTCGGCTGCTTGAACAGCCAGGCGTCGCAGTCCAGGAAGTCCGGCGGCACCTGCGCGTCGAAGAACGACCACTCGCTACCGTCGACCCACTGCGGCAGCGTGAAGTTGAGCGCGCGGAGAGAGATCGGGTACGACCAGATGGCCACGTCGCTCGGCGGAGGCAGGCCGGCGCAGGGGTTGGACTTGATGTCGTCCACGAAGTCCCAGTTCTGGTAGCGCGAGATGTAGTGGTGCACGCTCAGCACGCCCGAGATGCCCATCCAGACGCCGTGGTGCGCGGCGGCGAGCGGCATTGCCAGGTACTTCTTCTCGTGCGGCAGCGCGTCCCAGAAGCGGACCGTGTCGGGCAGCAGCGTGCGGAGCGTCGAGAGCTCGGCGACGTACGGCGGGACGGCGGCGAATGGCCGCCAGTCGACGATGGAGCTTGCGGGGGAACTGTCCGAGACGACGGCCTCAAGGTCGGCCTGCGACAGCGGGAAGCGGTTGGGCCAGTACCAAGACGCGTCCTGGCCGTAGATGGTCGAGTCGGGCATGTCGCGCGCCTCGCGCTCGAGGAGGACCATGTCGAGGCGCTTGGTGAAGATGGCGTCGCTGTCGACGACCATGACGAAGTCGTCGTCCCGGAGGCCCGGGAGGTCCTGCGAGAGCCACTGCAGCAGCGCGACCGGGTTGAGGTTGGTCGTGAGCAGCTTCTCGCCGAACGCGGCGGCCGGCGCGGCCGGGACGTGGGCCAGGAACTGCGTGCTGACGCCGTGCGCCGGGTTCTTGCGCAGCGCGAGCGCCGCCGCGTCCGCCGCGCTGCAGCCGTAGAGCAGGTGCGTCACGTTGCCGTCGAAGCCCGTGCGCCGCAGCGTGAAGGCGAGCACCTCGCTCTGCACGAAGTCCAGCGGCGCGCAGCCGGACGTGAAGGCCACGTGGCGCACCTGGCGCGCGTCGCCGTGGAAGGCCAGCGGGTCGCGCGGGCTGCGCAGCGCGGCGCTCTTGGGCGCGGGAGTGGCCGCGCCGCCCGCGAGGCCGATGCCGTTGCTCGCGACCGACGACAGCGCGAAGAAGCGCACGTTAAAGTACATGTAGACGAGGAAGAGCAGCCCCGCGGCGGCGACCGCCAGTCTCCGCGGAGACGCCAGCAGCGCCGCCAGGCCGCCGGGCGCGCGGCCACCGCGACGGGCAGGGGGCGCGCGCTTGCGCGGGAGCATTGCCGGCGCGCGGGGGGCGGGGAGGAGGCGTGGGTAGCGGCGGGCGGCGGCTCGTCGGGCTTGTCCCTTGGGGGGAAGGTGGCCGCGGGAATGCTTTGGCTCGGATGAGGTGCGTTGATGTTGTCTGCCGCGGGTGGTGGCGCGAGATGTACGTTTTTGGAGTTTACTCCCCCGATCACGGTTTGCGGGTTGTTTTGCGGCCAATCAGAATGGGTTTGGATGGAATGCCGGGCGGGGATTGGGCGGCGGCTCGTCGCGTTTGGCACACGGACGGTGGCGCGAGCCAGACACAGCCGGAAAAATCCCCACGTGCGTGGCGAAGTGTCGCGTGTTTTTATCGCTGTCTCGGAGAGTGGGTGATTGGGTGATTATCGTGGATCGTCCGGAACGCATCCGACTTGGATACAGAGTATACGCTGAGATCGTATACCGCCCTTCTGCCGCTGATCCCGTGACCTACCGAGTCCAAGTCACGCGGACCGCGCAGGTGATCTCCTGCCGCAACGCCACGACCGATATACGCCTGTCAGCGCGTTTCTCAGCTTGAACTGAGGACTAAGGTATACATCTCTATACGCTCCGCGGCGCTTTGGGAATGTTCCGCGTCGAAATGCGCTGCCGGCGGAGAGATGGGTATGGCCGACAGAAACGGGAGCGCGTTCTCTCTGCAAGCGCGGGCGGCCGGCGCATGGCTGCAGCGGCCGGCGGGGCGGGGCTCAAAGATCGTCGCGCGGCGGGGGAGGGAGGTGAGCAGGCAGCAGTCGCCCGCGCGGACTGCCGGAGCCAGCAGGGGCCGCCGCGATGAAGCTGCCGCTGCCGAGCGACTTCTTCGCGCCCGTGCAGCTGTCGGCGCAGGAGGGGCGGCAGCTCCGACTCGTCGAGGCGCAGCTGCTGGAGCGCTACCTGCGCAGCTACGAGGAGTTCTCGGGCGCGGCACACCAGGACGCCGTGGACCGGTACCAGCTGCGGCGGCGCAGGCGCGGCGACCTGGTCGAGACCTCGAGCGGCAAGTGGGCCTTCGCGCGCCAGCAGGGCGGGCTCAAGGTCTTCCGCAAGCACGCGCAGCGGCACGACCGCCAGTACAGCTTCCAGCACTACCAGCCGCGCGCTCACGACCGGCAGACGAATGCCGACGGCAAGGCGGGGCGGCCAGCCGACGCGAGGCACCGGCATGCGGACCACTCGCACCTGGCCGGCGTGCTCGTCACCGGCACGGTCGATGGTACCGTGGAGGAGCTCATGTACGGCAGCATGTGGGGGTCCGCGGGCGAGCGCGCGGCGCGGTCGTTCTTCACGCGCGACGGCGTGGTCGACGCCGCGGTGCTGCACACGATCGAGCGTCCGTCGCCGATCGATCCGTGGCGGTCGCTCGCCGTCAAGTGGGCACTCAAGCGCGCGCCGCCGTTGGGTGCCGCCCTGCTGGTCAAGGACCGCGACTTCTGCTACCTCGCGGTGCGTTGATCGACACGTCTCCGTTGCGGCCGCCTGGGTATTCGCGCGGAGCTCTAACACGGCGTGTTGCTGCAACAGGCGTCGGGGGTCGTCCAGGCGAGTGATGGCGCGCGCGTCGGGTACAGGCTGCGGCACTCGGTGGCGTTCCCGTCGTGCCCGGCGTTCCAGAACCGGTCGGTCGTGCGCGGCCAGCTCTTCTTCTGCAGCCTGTTCCGGCAGCTCAAGCACGGGTGCGTCGAGGTCTTCCACCAGGGCTCGTACGACGCGGGTGGCGGCGTGCTCCGGTCGGTCGCCGAGAAGGTCGTGGTGTCCACGCTGGTCAACTACTCGCGCGTGCCGCAGTTCGCCATGACGAAGAAGCTGGCCCACGCGGTGCGCCAGCACGAGCACGACCGGCGAGGCCGCTTGACGTCCGTCGAGTCCTTTCACGACTCGTTCGAGAGCGACCGGCGGTGCGGCGTGTGTCTCGACCTGCTGCTCGATCACCACCACCACGGCAGCGACGAGCACCGCCGGTGCGCTGTCTGCAGACACCAAGTGTGCGCGAACTGCAGCATCCGGAAGGAAGTCGAGGCCCCGAGGCTGCGGGGCGGGGCGGCCAAGATGTCGAGGAGCGGTCGCGCGGTGGCGCGGTGCTTCTGCAAGCACTGCGTCGCCAAGGTGGAGCGGGACGACGCGACCATGTACGCGGTCCGCGACGCCAGCTGGGCGAGCCGCGCCAGCCGCGTGGAGCAGGAACGCGCGCTCCACGCCCCCCGGCGTCACCACCACCGCCACGAGCACCACACGACCGGCCGTGTTCGCAGCGGCGTGCGCTGGGGCCACGACGAGATCGACGACGACTTCCCGAGCGCCGAAGCCGCCCGACAGCACCCCATCACGCTGTTCGCGCCGGACGAGTGCACGTTCGAGGTGGACGAGCAGCGGATGCTGCCGTCGCGCCACCGCCGCAACACGATCGCCGGCATCGCCGTCTCGGGCCCCGTGCACGCCCTGATCGACCGCCACGCGTCAGTTCCCCAGCTCTCGGTCGCGTCGCTGCCGCCGTCACTGACGCCGTCGGCGGAGGACGAGCCGGCGGAGGTGAGCACCCCCAGCACCGTCGGCGGCAACGCTATCGGCGCGGCCTGGAGCTCTCGCGGCCGCAGCGCCACGGCGCCGCACGTGCCGCTGGCGGCCGCGCTGGAGACGAGCGACGGCGGCGAGGAGAGCGGGTCGCTGGCGCGCCGCCGGCTGCCGCGCACGCAGTCGCTGTTCGCGACCAACGCGCCGCCCATCCTGCTGCGCAGCGACGTGGGCCGGCGCAACTGGCGGTCGTCCATGTCGGCGCTGTCGCTCTCGTCGTCGCTCAGCAGCGGCAGCGGCGGCGCCGACGGCGCGGGGGTGCGCATCCCGGCGCCGACGCGCAGCCACCGCCGCCATAGACACCACCGGCGGCTGTCGGGCTCGTCGCACTCGTCCCGCAGCGCGCGCTGCAGCAGCGTGAGCAGCAACTCGAGCGCCAGCTCGACCGTGCTCGTGAGCCTGTCGTCGCGCGGCCTGCCGCCCAGGAAGCGCGTCGACTTCCCGGCGCTGGCGCGGCCGCAGACGCGCCGCGCCGCCTCCCACGCCTAGACGTAGCGTCCCCGCATGTCATGTGCACCACCCGCCACCCTAGAAGGTGTCCGTTTACAATACAAACCACAAGTGTAGAAATGGCCGATCGTCCCGCGATCCATGATGGTGTCGAGGTCTTGTCCTGGTTGAACGCGTTGAAGCGCTGCTTTTCATCCAATCATGCGCACGGGTCACCATTACAGCCAATCGGCGCGCGTAACTTGGAATAGTCGCGCGAAGGTTGCTCGAACGCAACGTTGCGCGAGCGCTTGGTGCAACTTTCGCGCTTTGGTTGGTCCGCAAAAGCGCCGCTTTGCCTGCCGAAAGTGGCGGCGGCGGCTCATTAGGAGACTCCATCGATCGCTGTGCTTGCTGTCGCGTTACGAGGCCGTCATGAGCGACACGGAGGACAAGAAGAGCAGCGCGGCGGCGTACGAGGAGCGTGTGAAGCACGTGTCGGTGATCGCCAAGCCGCTGGCCAGCAAGAAGCAGACCAAGCGCGCGTACAAGGTGGTCAAGAAGGCCACCAAGATCAAGGGCATCAAGCGCGGCGTCAAGGAGGTCGTCAAGGGCATCCGCAAGGGCGACAAGGGCGTGTGCATCATCGCCGGCGACATCTCGCCCATCGACGTCATCTCGCACATCCCCGTGCTCTGCGAGGAGCACGACATCCCCTACATCTTCACCCCCTCCAAGGTGCGCTCGAGTTCTTCTTCATGGCGATCACTCCCTCCCCCCCACTCGTCTCGCGTCGCTCACCGCATGCTTTTCTTGTCCGCAGGTGGACCTGGGTGCCTCCGCGCTGTCCAAGCGGCCGACGAGCTGCATATTGATCACCCCCAACAAGGCGGGCTTCAACGCCGTCGACGCGTACGAGGAGCTGCTGGAGGAGGTCAAGCAGCTGCAGCCCGTGTATTAGAGCGCGCGTCCCCCATCGAGCGGTGAGGAGGCCGATCAGCACACCGGCGCCGACACGACCGGCGCGCGAGCGCTGCGCGGAAGTGGATGGCGCCGTGACGTCCGGCCGGCCGAGCGAAGCAGCTTCATATACGTAGTATGTATTCTGGCCGCCTCCCCCGCACTCCTGTCGGTGTCTGTCACGGCCGCCCCATCCGTGGCAGCACTTCACTCGCACAAAATCGTCCACAGGTACCGATCACTCACCGACGCCTCTAGTCGAGCAGCTCGCCGAAGACGCAGCGCGCGAGCTCCTCCCAGGTCGCAGCACTACTCGCCTGCGGGAAGTAGTGGAACAGGCCCTTGACTGACCGGCTCGGGTGCAACAGCACAAGCTGCATGAGGCGCTCGCGCAGGCAGCGTCGAGTGCCGGACGCGGACGCTTTCTCCGCTTTGATGTACGCCTGCCAGTAGGCGGTCGCCAGCGTCTTCTCCCACAAACCGCGGTCGCAGTGCTGCAGGCAAACAACATGATCAATCATCTGTGAGCACCACCTCGGACCAAAGGATAGCAGCCACAAAGCACTCACCAGTGCCGCGAACAGGATCGCGATCAGGTCGTACAGCGGGTCACCCGTCTTGGCGTCTGCAAAGTCGATCACGCAAGTGGGTTCCCAGTCGACGGAGCCAAAAAACCGCGCTTGACGCTTCTGCTGCAGCTCTTCCAACCCCGACGGAACACCAGCGCTGGCGTTGGCATCCTCCTCGTCCTCCTCATCCGAGTCGCTGCTGCTGCTCGCGGTCTCCCACTCCTCCGACTCGTAGCTCACAATGCCGCGATCGTCGTCGCTTTCCTCTACTTGCGCAAGCGTCGTCTGCTCTCTCGCTTTGAGGATCGCGAGGCGAGGGCCGAGCGGGATCCCCAACTCCTTCAGCGCATTCTCATCCAGCAGCGCGAGCGTCGTGACAGTCAACTCCTCGCGATCCACCAAGATCGGTGCGTATTTCTCGCAGCCGATTGACTTGAGAAGCGCGCGCAAGTCGTGCTCCTCAGCGACCGGGTGCGTTGCGCCATCGTTCATCATCCGTCGGGACAACGGCGAATGGCGAGAGGTGACGCGTCCGAGCACGTTCTCGTCCGTCAAATCGCCGTGGAGCAGAACAGGCCGTTGCGACTCAGCAGCAACAGGTAGCATTGCAGAGCGGATAGCCTCCGCGTCTGCCGCAGGGAGGAAGTCCACTAGCGACGCAGCCAAATGGCTGGGCAGCGTGGTATCGCGAAGGTGGACTGGTATGTCACCCAGTCACAAGTACATAATGTTAGTCCATGCCCAAGTTCTGCCACCAGAAAGCGATGAGCGAACTACGTACACGTGAGCGCGCGTCGGCGCTGGCGAAGCAAGTAGTGGAGATACCAGTCCCACTCGCTCTTGGGGTGGCCATGGAGACCGCGGAGTGTCTTGTCAATGGCCACGGCGTGAAGTTTTGGCAGGAACTCCCCGCTGATCCACGCGGCGACGTGCTGCCAGGTCTCACGACTGGCGCCGCCCATCTTCGTGACCGCGCTGAGCCCAACCAGACCCTGCTTGAACTCCAGCACGATGTAAGGCCAGCGCCACATGGGACCATCCCCGTCCTCGTCATCGACCTCGTCAACATGCATCAGATGACCCGAGTGGTACATCTTCGGGACCATTGGTGCGACGTCGGCGCTGCTTGTGACCATGTCGTAGGCTGCTTTCTCGACTCGGAAGCACTCTTCCATCGCGTAGCGCAGCGGCATGGCGTCCTTGAGCTCATAGCTATCGAGGAACTCGTGCTTCTGGCGCTTGTTTGAGCGCAGAGAGTCTGGAGCGAGGGTGCTGTCAGCCGCACGGTCGATCTGCTCAAAATTCGGCGCGAGGAACGACTCGAGGTCGAACTCGCCCCACTCTTCGTTGAATTGGCTGAAGAACTTGACCAGCGCGCGTTTGCCGATCGCGAAGGTTGGGTTCGAGCGCGATGTCAAACTCTTGAGTTTTGGGATCTTCCCCTCCATGAGGTTCCCGGTCGAGTTGTCGTCGCTCGCTCGCTGCTGAATGTTCCAGAGTGAGCCGAGCTGGTGTCGCGCGTAGACCTTCTTCAGAGGCGACTTCCAGTACTCGACGATCTTGAACGAGTTGATGTACATCTCCTCGCTGAAGTACCCGAGACCCCTCGGGATCTGGGCGAGGCGGAAGACGTCGTACGTCTCCGGGTGGGTAGGCTGCAACTGGTGCTGCAGCGCCGCCAGCGCCTCGTCGTGGTTGTCACCGAGCAAGTCGTTCGCGAACATGAGCAGGTTGTGCGAGTCGACGAAGTTCTGTGTGACTGCAATGGTCACGTCCAGGTTGAGCACAAGGTGCCACCAGCCGCTGGGCACGAAAATGGTGTCGCCTTCTTCCTGGATCACCTCCCACGGCTTTTGCTCGGGCGAGAGCGTCGGGTAGACGTGCAGATACCACATGAGCGACGTCATGTTCATCGCGTGCTCGCGATTCTCCCCGTTCTTGCCAACCTGCACGCCCGGCGGTGGAGAATCTGGCGGATAAATAGCCCACCGCTTTCGCCCTTTCACCAGCGAGTTCCAGGCCGAAGTGCGCGCCGGGTCCGTGTGCCAAGGCGCACCCGTACGCTCTGGGCCGATCACCAGCCAGCGAAAGTCTGGCCGGATCGCGCCGTGCTTCTCCTTTTTCTTCTTCTTCTTGTCCTTCTTGCCCGCTCCGTTCTCTTCAATCTTCTTGCCGCCAGCCTGGAACCGGACGCTCTCCGCTTCTGCCTTGGCTTCTGCCTTTGCGTGGTTCTCCGCCGCATCCTTGAGATAGTCCTGGCGGAAGACGCGCAGGTCGTCGACGTCGTAGTCGTCGAGCATGCTCGGCATCTTCTCGCCAAAGCGCGCGTCGAAAATGTACAGCGGGGTCTCGTCGTGCTGGGTCTGCATGTACTGCCAGTAGTCTGCGAAGCTCATCTCCATGGTAGAGTGCGCGCTGAAGATGTCCAGGTTGTGCGTGATCCGGTGCTTGATATCGCCCGGGAACCGCGCCGCCAGCTTCTCCATCGTCCACTGCAAGTCCAGTCCGTTCGTCACCCACTCCGACGCATCGTGCACACAGCTAAGCTTGCAGTTGGGAGACCTACCTCGGTCGACGCACCCCACTTGTCGATGGCGCCGCGGATGATGAACGGTACCTTGGAGTACTGCCTGGTGAACCCACAAGCCGTCAGTATCGCCACACCTGTGGGTGCACCGCCCCAAACACTCGCTGCTCACTCGTAAAAGTCGCGGAAGGACAGCTCGCGCACGTCAAACTTGCGCACGCGCTTGATGGTCGGGTCCTGCTCGGGCGGCGGCAGCAAGTACGCGTCGCCCAGCGCCATGTGTCCTCGGTACCAGCGCCGGTAGAGGAAGTCGGAGGCGAATCCTCGGCTGGGCGAGAGCGTGCGGAAGCTCGCGGCAAGGCCCTGCGGCCGCGGCTCGCGCGGGAAGAAGGTCGTCAGCTTCCAGCTGCGCAGCAGTGAAAAGTCCCCGGCGTGGAGGCGCAGGCAGTGCGCCATCCACAGCGGCTCCTCCTGGCAGAAGACATAGAAGACTGCCACCTTCTCGTCAGTCTACCGGGTTTACCGCCGAACGAGCGACTGAATGAGCGCGCGCTGTCAATGGACGCACCCGAGTTGGTCTGGCCGAGCGCCAGCAGGTCGCGCGGCGCGCAGAAGAGCGACAGGTAGGCCAGCAGCTCATCGTAGAAGCCCGCGAAGGCGCTGCCCGCGAGCGCTGGCTGCATCTCCGCGTGTCTCCGCGCGTCGCCCGGGCGCCGGGGCGTCGTCAGAGAGCAGCAGTCGGCGGCGGTGGCGGCGGCGGCGGCGGCCTTGGACGCGGGTCACGCGAGCTTCCAGTCGCCTCCCGAGGCCGATCCGCTTATGTGTGGCCAACGCCTATCAGGAAAGTGCCAGCGTGTCTGCGCACATGATCCCGGGTGCAACCCGTGTCGGGGTCACATTGCGAAACCTCGGTACATACGTGTCCAAATGCACAGAAAGAGGTGAGAAGCGCGGTCGATGCCAGGTGCAACCCACGGTTTCTTCACTGCGAATTGCCGCTTCACGGTGAGTTTATAATAGTAGCGGACCGAGACGGATTCCGAGTGCTTTCGCTAAACAGGGTGAGATAACTGTATACCCTCGGTTTATGCCGTACACTCAACCTGTGTGCAGGGTCCTTCGTCCAGAGACGGGGCTCGAGTCACAGAACACGGTTCTCGCGCCAGCCAGTTCGTGCGCACGTCGTCAACCTTTCCGAGTCGCTCCTCAAACTCCTTTAACAGGGCAGTTCCTGTTCAAAGGGAAACCTTTGCGAGAGTGATGGGCAGAGTGGGAGAGTGCGGCCCCCAGTCCAGCGGCACGGAAGACTCGCCCCTCATGTGGCTCCGCGCTCCACGCACTCCTGCCTTCGCCTCCGCTGCGTCAAGCCGCCACGCGCAGCAGCAGCAGCAGCAGCAGCAGCAGCGGCGTGTTCGGCTCCGGCGTCTCTGGCCGCGCAGTGATCAGTCGGTGTCAGCGCATCCGGCCGTGCGGGGTACCCTCGGGTTACGCGTGACTGTCGCCCGCGACTTTATCAGGCGGGTGGCTACACCATGAGCGCCTCGTGGCCCTCGTTCGCGCCTTCTTCGGACGCCAACACTGGCGCCGCCAGTGTCGACAGCGCCGCGGACGCCGAGTGGCTGTGGCAGTCGCTCGAGCAGAGCGGGGACGCCGGCGACTGGGCGGTCGAGAAGGAGAACCTCACGCGCGAGAGCAATGTGCCGGGTGCGTCGACTTCGCCGTCGCCGTCTCCGTCGCCGGTCAGCGTCAAGGCAGAGGCTGGCGCGGCGAGCGCGAGCGTGAGCGCGCTGCCGACGACGAACAAGGCGACGGCGGAGGAGCAGCGGCGCCAGCGGCACAACGCCAACGAGCGGAGGCGCACGAACGCGCTCAAGACGCGCATCCTGCTCATGCGCGAGGAGCTGGCGGCGCTCGAGGCGCAGCGCGACCGATTGCAGGCCATGGCGGCCGGCGGCGGTGGAGATGCCAGCGCGCAGGAAGCGCAGGGAGGGGAGGCGCCCGAGGCGTACCTGGACACGGTGCGCACGATCGACCAGCTGCGCGTGGAGCAGCAGCAGCTGCAACTCAAGCTGCGCGCGTTCGACATGCAGAACAGCACGTACCAGACCATTTTGACCGAGTTCGGCGCGACGCCCGAGAGCCGGCGGCTCGCGTCGACGAGCGCCGGTCGGCAGCGCCGGCTGGGTCGCGCCAGCTTCGACGAGTTCCTGGACAACGACGAGGAGGACGAGAGCGAGGGCGGCGCGAGCGACGACGGCATGAGCGAGATCTACTCGGAGCACGCGCCCATCTTCCAGCGCGTGCTGCTGCCGCACCCGATGCCGCTGCCGGACGTCATGGCGTGCGTCAAGCAGTTCTACGAGGAGATCATGCGGTTCCGCGCCGAGCGCGAGTTCGAGTCGCTGTCGAGCGAGATCTTCGGCTGGCGCGACCGGCGCATCCTGAACACCACGTCGCTGCGCTTCATGCTGTCGCAGCACTTTGAGTATGTGCCCGCCGAGGAGCTCGTGTACAAGACGTGGAACCTGCTGACGACGCTGGCGCTCTACCGGCGCATCCAGCCGCGCACGGTCGCGCTCAAGCTGCTGCAGCGCGTGACGGACGACTGCGTCATCGTGCGGCTGAGCGTGAGCAGCAACGGCGCCAAGGTGCACAGCTCCATCCTGCTCATCGCGCGCGGCCGCATCGACGGCGGGTTCCTCATCACGTACCGGTCCATCCCGCTGACGCCGGCGCAGCGCGCGTTCGCGGACGGCGAGGGCGACTACGTGCACCTGAACAACTGGTACATGTTCCTGGACGGCGTGAGCGCGCGCGGCGAGCCCGCGTGCGAGGTCACGCTGGGCGGCACGGTCGCGAACCAGCCCGCCGAGTATCTGCGGTATCTCATGATGGAGGTCGTGGCTGCCGTCGTGCGCTGGCAGACGGCCGTGGGCCACTCGCGCTTCTGGCTCACCAGCTGAGGCGGCGGAGACCCGAGCGCGCGTGTGCGCGGCACAGTATTTATGCGAGCGGAGGCGGCCCGAGCAGGCCAGGGGGTCCCAGGCAGGAAGGA
>JAADYB010000330.1:0-24984 GCA_023338075.1 Phytopythium litorale
CCCAGCGCCAGGACCGTCAAAAGCGATGTCAAGCACGCCAAGAGCTCGACGAGAGCCTTCAAGATTCTCATGTGCGCCTGCAAGGTACGCGTGCTGTGCTCTCCCTCCTGAGGATATGCATTTCTGTCTGACAGACTGCCGCTGGAGAGCCGCCCGCGCCTCGAGGACGCAGTCTCGGCCGAGAACAAGCGACCACACGACTTCCTTCACCACACGGTACGTCTCGGGGTTTCGGCCGGCCATTTCAAAAATCCGAACTGACGTACTTTCCCCCCTTCCTCCCTCCCAGACCCGAGCAGGTTAGGCTCCTCTCAATTTCGTACTTTCCCAGTCCAGCACAAGCGCCTCCCCCTCGGTGGCCTTTCCGGAGAAAAAGCATGCGGCGGTCAAGATCGGCAGCCTGACGCGTACGTGTGTGCGTGAGGGCGTGAGACAGCAAGGAGCAAGTGCTGGCCGTAAGTCACTGTGTGTGAGTGTATGTGTGTGTTTGTGTGTGTTTGTGTGTGTGCGCGCGCGTGTGCATGTTCGCTAGAATGCTGGAGTGAGAGCGAGAGCGGGAGACGCGCCTGTAAGGAACGGAAGCGGCTCAACACCGCACTAGCGACGCGCTCCTGCGTCGCTCTGGCTACTAACACCCTAGACGAGGACGACATGCAGAGGCATATTTGGTGAGCAGAGACAAGAACAGAGGCGCGGCTCGTTCTTGCTCTCATTCTCGCTCTCGCTCTCGAGCAAGTAGCTAGATGCAGGACTCTGTAGGGAGAAGAGCAAGGAAAAACAACTCGGGATCAGCAGTGACGCCTTGAGGCAGACGCGAGGGTCTGGAAGTGGATCAAGAAGACCAGAGCGCGGTGATATCCACCGGGACTACATCTCACACCAGCCGGGAAGAGCCACAGCACGCTAGCGGGCCCAAGCGACACCCGTCGAGCTCGGACTTGCGGCTCCAAGACGAAACCAGCGCATCTCTCAGTTATGAACACATGAACAAGGTCGCGGACCGGTTTCAAGACCCTCACGAGCGGATTGTAGTACGACGCCGGTCCCGCATCAGCCTCCAGGACTCGTGCGAGTGGCCTGAAGCGCGACCAAGAGAGCGAAACGCCACCCAGCAGCCTTCAAGACGTTCCAGAGCAACTCCAAGCGCATCACCACCTGGTCACGAGCTCGCAAGACCTCCAAGCGTGCCGCCATTCGAGAACCGATCCCGCCAGACAGTGCCTGTGGTCTCCGAGAGCAGCCGTTCGCTCCTGATTATCCCCGCGTCATCCGGCAAGGCCATTTCGATGGAGTCCAAGTCCGCCTTTAGTCAGTCAAAACCTGCCTAAGGGATGAATCCCGACGTCAAGACTACCACCAGCCTGTCAAGCCTAGCCAAGCTGATGAAGACGGATGCCGGGCGTGGCAGGACCCCATCAAGATCAGCGAAGCAGCCCGATGCTGCCTGCAAGCCCAGAACCAGGCCTCAGCGAGCCGCTACGACTTCCACGAGGAACTACGAGCGACCAAGAGCGGCGAAGAGCGACGGAGAGCAGCCAAGAGCGACAAAGAGCGACCAAGAACTCTCACGAGGAGCATCAAAGCGTGTCTCGGTCCGTGAAGACCGTTTGTCGATAGCGTAGATGTATCAGTCATGCAGCAGCGTGTAGATAAAGACAGGAGAGCGTCGTGTGTGTCGGATGGAAGGATGTGGGGACAGCGACTGACATGCGTTCCTATTCTCGTTTGCGTCTTACATGAGGCAGGAAAACCTCATCTAGCTGGTGCAGCGTCCAGACGTGCCAAAAACGACAAGCACAAGATACAGAGGAGTGCATCGGTGGCGTCGGCGTTGGCGTCGGCGTTCAAGAGGTATCGGAGCATCAGCCGCAGGTGCGTCTCGAGCATGTCAATCGATCGAGATGATGCCTCCGATATTGCCGTCGCAGGTGCTAGTGAAGACTTCCGGCGGCCTTCAAGACTCAAGATGGCCTGGGTCTGGCCACCACACTCGTCTCCAGTCGACCGTCAGCCATCAAGCCGATCAAGATCGAGGTGAATCCAGATATCCCGTGGGACTCCTGCCACGCCGCGCCGAGACCCGCCAAGACCCAGCGAGACTCTCAAGTTCGACTCCCAAGCTCAGTGTCATGCGGTCGGCACCCGTGAAGACGATCGAGACCTTCTCCAAGAGTGTGTGAACTCCACCGAGACCGATGATGAGAGTCCAGATGGACTGCAAGCCCTGCGCCAGCCAAATATCGAGACGAAACCCCGTCGAGACGCTCAAGACATTCTCCAGACCCAGCAGCTCGATGAGACCCGCGAAGACCGTCGGGATTGTGTTGATCCCATCGATTGGCGCTCACATCGTTTTCACGATGCTGCAGACACCCGTGATAATCATGCAGATCGAGCCGAAGACTGTCACGACTCGTCCAGACGCATCTATGCTGGTAAAGCTCTCCCGCCCGACCCGTCAATATGGACTTGCGCGCGCCACAATCTGATCAAGACGAGCGAAGTAATCGGTCGAACGAAGTCGCGGAGACGTAAACGAGCTCAGAGTTAGCGACCAGGACTCCTAAGAAGTGACCAAGAATCGATCAAGAGGGACCAAGAGAGACCTCCAGGACTTTCAAGCATGCCCCGCTCGAAGTAGGGTATGAGGGTGCAGCGTGTAGACCTGTAGAGGAGTCAGGGGTCCCGACTGACTGAAGCTACTGCCGTTGTCGTACCAGGGGAAGTTCGTCCGCTGGGAGGTGGAGGCTACCGGTCTGAGCTCGATTGTATCGTGTCGAGAGTGGGTTTGCATGGCGGTCGGTTGGCAGGACCGTCAAGGATGGCCGCTGTACCGGTTGGTCGGGGTCCAGGGCGAGTCTCCCTCGCGAGAGACTCTTTATTGCTCGCAAAGCTGCGTGCTTGGTGCGAGGTCGTCGCTTTTGCTACTGGCGGATGACTGTCATCGGCACTCGAGCTTCAGTGACGAGGCGGCGAAGTTCGAGCGAGGAGAATGGGACTCGAATGGTGGCGGTGCCTACAACGATCACCACCATCGCAGAGGCTCTCACCACCGACTGCCGCTGCTCTCAACGCTCTTACCGTCCTCCACGCGACTGGTTTGCAGTGCCTCTCACTGGTTGGGGGCGAGCCCTCACCTCCATCTTCAGGACTGCAATTTCGGCGTTCTTCCAGCGCTTGACAACCAATTCCACGTTCTGCTTGGCGTCGATGCGATGGCTGAAGCAGCACAACGTGGCCACGATTCATCGGCACATGAGTGGGCATGGACAGCAGCAAGAGCAGCAGTCGGGGGGGGGCTGGAGGAGGAGGAGGCGTCCATCGGTCAAGCAGGTTGAAGCAGTGCTTGGAGGCGCATCACAACCTGGCAAAATGAATGCGTCCGGCTGCTGGGACGGAATCCGTCCGCTCTTGTGGTTTCTCCGATATCACTCAGGTCGCTTGGAACAGAAAATGGGCCGGTTTTCCCTCTCACATGTGTATCGTATTTAACAGGTTTCCAGAACAAACCTGCGAGAACAAGTGAAATGGGTCTCGCCTCGCGGAATCCCACCGGCTCGCGCTCTGGCCCACTTGGCGCTATTACTGGCTGCACGAAACTGCAGTCACCTTGGCGGTCGGTCATCGCCATCAGCACTTCCTCAGCGTCTCTCGCGGCGGCATGAGCGTGCTGGAGGACGTGGCGAGCGGTGCGTGTGCCCATGTGTTAGCGCTTCGTCTGGGCTCTCCGTCACGGTGCCTGGCGTCTCCGTAGCGCCCGTACAGCGCGCGCTTCGCTTGCAAGTCCGCGGGTCTCACCCTGGCGTCGTTTCCGTCCGCGCAGACCCGTCGCCGGCCGCGCGACGCCCCGGCAGGGCGAACCGCATGCGCGCGCAGCGAGTGGATGCGTCTCCGCGCTCGGACGAGGTGGTGGCGGCTGTTCCTCGCGCTGGTGGGGGCTCGAGCGGCGACTGACGATTGACGCGTTGATGGCGTTGGTGGCAGTCCGGCGGCGACACGGAGGAGCAGCACAGCGACGAGCACGAGGAGGAGGAGGAGGAGGAGGAGGAGGAGGAGGGGGAAGAAGATGATGATGATGAAGAAGACGGAGAGGACGCAGGCGCGTCCACGCCGTCCCCGCGGCGGCCGGAGCGGGTGAGTTAGCGCGCCGCGACTGTCGCTGGCGCCTTGGAGCTGGCGCCTTGGAGCTGACGCTTCTTGAACGGTTGATGCCGCAGCGAGCCGTGCGGGTGCACGCGTCGCCCGCGATGGACGAGGAGGAGGAGGAAGAAGAGGAGGAGGAGGAGGAGGTGGGCGGCGGCGGCGGCGCGGCCAAGTCGGCGCGGTACGCGCTGCGTGAGCGCCACGTCAAGGTGCTGGCGCCGCCGCCGGCGTTCGACACGCACCTGTACAACGACGTATTCAGCCCGGCCGGGAGCTTTGGGAGCACGCCAGATTCGGGCGACGCGAGGAAGAAGCGCGTGCGCCACCGCCAGCGGCGCGGGCGCCAACGGAAGACCAAGAGACGGCGCCGCGATGTGGATCACGACGAGGACGAGGGCGAGGAGGAGGAGGAGGAGGAAGAGGAGGAGGTGGAGCACCCGGCGGACGACGCCGAGTCGTTTGAGAAGGAGAATGGCGAGCTGGACATGGCCGCGATCACGCGCCGGATCGCCGAGCAGGAGCGCGAGGAGAAGGCGGCGGCGGCGCGGGCTCGAGAAGCCGAGCAAGCGCTTCGGCCGACGCGCTACTCGCTGCGGTCGCGCGAGAGCGAAGCCGCGACGGAGGGCGGGTCGAAGGGCACAAAGCTGTCTCCGCTGGAGCTGAGCGGGGACAGCCACGAGGAAGGCGACCGAGAGGCCGGCGATGAGGACGAGGAGGGGCACAAGCACTCGCACGAGCACGACAACGAGAGCCCGAGCCCGCGGCGGTACTCGCTGCGCCGGCGGTCGAAGCTATCCTTGTCCCCCGACCCGTCGGAGCGCGGGCAAGGCGGAGACGGCAGGAAAGGACCCGCGGGGGTCTTCACGAGGACACGTCGTCGCAACGGCACCGACGCCCCACTCAAGCTGGAGGCCGCGTCGCCGTCTCCCAGCTCGACGGCCAACGGCACCGGCGAGCAGCGGTACTCGCTGCGCGATCGCTCCAAAGTGCAGCGAGGCGAGCTGGACGCGATCGACCAGGCGGGGGACCCGACGGCCGCAGCAGCGTACGCCGACTACCACAAACGGCAAGCGGCCGCTGGCCACCGCTCCGCGTCCTCACGAAAGTCCTCGCGTCCGAGCAGCCGGCGGCTGTTTCCTGCCCCCGCCTCAAGCTCGACCTCCCGCTCGCGGCACCGGCGAAGCAGCCACTCGCGCCGCCGCCGCCGCCGCCAGCGGTCCTTGTCGTCGGACTCGTCGGACTCGTCATCGTCGTCTTCAGCCGACATGAAGAACGACAGCTCGGACGATGGCGGCATGCGCGCCAGCAGCCCGGGCCGCCCTCGCCGCGGACGGAAGAAGAGCGGAGGCGCGCGCGCCGACATTACGCCGGTGGAGATCGACGGCAGCGTCACGTGGGAGAGCGTAGGCGGGCTGATCCGACATGTCGAGGCGCTCAAGGAGATGGTCATGCTGCCGCTGCTGTACCCGGAGTTCTACGACAAGTACAGCATTTCGCCGCCGTCCGGAGTGCTGTTCTACGGGCCACCGGGCACCGGCAAGACGCTGCTAGCCCGGGCGCTGGCGAGCTCGTGCTCCGTGCCCGACACTCGCCCGAAGGACGACGACGACGACGCGTTGGCGATGGCGCTGGACGCGGACAAGAAGGCGGCGGCGCCAAAGCGGCGGCACGTGACGTTCTACATGCGCAAAGGCGCCGACTGCCTGAGCAAGTGGGTGGGCGAGGCCGAGCGGCAGCTGCGCCTGCTGTTCGAGGAGGCCAAGCGCAACGAGCCGTCCATCATCTTCTTTGACGAGATCGATGGCCTCGCGCCGGTCCGAAGCGCCAAGCAGGACCAGATCCACGCGTCGATCGTGTCGACGCTGCTGGCGCTGATGGACGGGATGGATGCGCGCGGCCGCGTGGTGGTGATTGGTGCAACGAACCGCTTGGATGCGATCGACCCAGCGCTGCGTCGCCCCGGGCGATTCGACAGAGAGCTCGGGTTCAAGCTGCCCAACGTCCACGACCGGAAGCACATCTTGACGATCCATACGAGCAAGTGGAGCCCGCCGCTCGCCCCGGCCTTCATCAACGACATGGCCGAGCAGACGGCGGGCTACTGCGGCGCGGACATCAAGTCACTGTGCGCGGAGGCGGCGCTGTGCTCGCTGCGCCGCGTGTACCCGCAAGTGTATGGGAGCCAAGACAAGCTGGCTATCAACCTGAGCAAGGTGGTGGTCTCGCGCGGCGACTTCCTCAAGGCGCTGAAGAAGATCACGCCTGCTTCGCACCGCTCCTCCGGCTCAGTTGCCTCTCCGCTGCCACGTTCCGTCGCGCGCCTGCTGTCACCGACACTCAAGGACATCCTGGACAAGCTCTCGCGGCAGTTCCCGGCGCTGGTGGCGGAACACCACTCGCCCAGCGATGCGTCGGCCGAGGGCGGCGACGCCTCAGACGCGGAGGACGACGAGGACATCTACGCGGTCACGAACCACGACGACTGCGACGTGTGTCACGGGGACACCGGCGAGATCGTGTGCTGCGACGCGTGCCCCGCTGCCTTCCACCGGTCCTGCTTGTTGTCCGTGGAGGGCGAGGAGGCGACTGTCTCCGAGCAGCGAGCAACGGACGACGCGACCGGACTGTGGTTCTGCTCCGAGTGCCTGGCGTCGTCAGCGCCTGCGGTCGAGAAGATCCGGCAGCGAGTGGGCAAGGCGCACGAGTCGTCGCTGCTGTACGGCGTGCCGCTGTACGCGGGCTTCCCGCGCGTCCTGATCCGCGGCAAGCCCGGGATGGGCCAGGAGAGCATCGGCGCGGCGATCCTGCACGCGTTTGAGGGGCTGACGCACTTCTCGCTCGACTACCCGTCGCTCGTGGCCGACCCGAACGCGCACCACCCGGAGGAGGCGATGATCCGGCGGCTGAACGAGGCGCAGAAGTGCGTCCCGTGCGTCATCAGCCTGCCGCTCGCCGACACGTGGTGGAACGCGACGACCGAGTCGATGCACGTGACGCTGGCCATGATGCTGAGCAACATGCAGGGCAAGGCGAGTCTGCCCGTGCTCTTCCTCGCCTGGACGTCCTCGTCCTCGTCGCTCTCTCGCTTGGCGGCGTCTTCGTCGACTGGGGTGCTGGAGGGCAAAGCTGAGGACCTTCAGCCGGAGTTGCCTGCAGGGCTGCTGGACCTCTTCCAAGGCGACGCGAGTGTGCGTCGCACGTCCATGGTCGTGGAGCTGCCGCGGCCATCCGACGACGCGCGGCTAGAGCACTTCACGCAGGTGTTCACGCAGTTCGCGACGCCACCGCCCTCGACGAAGCGCAAGACCCGGGAGACGGCGTTGGAGGTGCTGCCATTGGCGCCGGCGCCGGCGAAACCCTTGCAGCTGACCGTGGAGGAACTCCAGAAGGTGAAGGACCGCGATATGCACCACCTGCGCGAGCTGCGGATTTTCCTGGACCAAGTGTTGTCGTACTGCCTCTCGCAGAAGCTGTACCACCCGTTCCACACGCCGGTGAACCCGATGGAGGTGCCGAACTACTACCTGATCATCCAGCAGCCGATGGACCTGAGCACGATGCGGGAGAAGCTGAACGACCAGGAGTACACGACGTTCGAGCAGTTCATGGACGACATCCAGCTCATCGTGCGCAACGCGAACGTGTTCAACCCCAAGAACAGCTCGTCCCGCAACATCGCGCACGCCGCCGGCATCATGAAGGACAACATCCTGTCGTACGCGCACCGCTTCCGCGCGCACCAGGGCTACGACCTGTTCGCGCGCTGTCGCCACGCGACCAAGCGGCTGCAGACGCACCCGGACCTCTACGGCAAGCTCGGCCGGCGGGTTGCGTCCTCCGACGGCAAGGGCGGCCACGGCAAGTCGGCGGCGAGCACCAAGCCGGCCGGTCAACGCATGAGTGCGAGGCTTCGCGGGATCAAAGCGGCCGACGAGCCGCTTGTCGACGACGTGAGCAAGCCGAGCGAGGCGAGTCGCGAGGCGGAGACGGCAGCAAAGCCGCGAGACGACGAGCGCGGCGGACGCCGCAGCGCCTCGCGCTCGCAGTGGTTTGCTGGCGGAGAGGAGGCCGACGGCTCGTCCTCGGGGGAGGACGGCGACAAGGACCACAGCGGCGAGCACAAGGACGACAAGGACGCTGGAGAGAAGGAGACGGGCGAGGAGGTCGTGTTCCGCAAGGACGACTACGTGTTCGTGAGCAGCCGCACGCAGCCGGGCGTGAACAAGCCGGGCGGCGCCGGGGTCGTGACGAAGCGCAACGACGACGGCACGTACAACATCAAGTACTTGCTGGGCGGGCGGGAGACGTTCGTGGACGGCGCGTACGTGAAGCGGCTGACGGAGGACGCGATCCGCGACTCGATCAAGACGACGGCGGGCGCCGCCAGCCGCCGCGTCGTGCAGGAGACGTCGTCGTCGGCGGACGGCGAGGATGTGATCGGCAGCGCGGGCTTTGTCCACGCGGACGAGCACGACTACTTCGACCGCCTCATCCTGCCGATCCTCGTGGCGGAGGGCTGGACGACCGATAGGCGCTTCGACATCGTCGAGCAAACCGAGGGGCACGCAGGCAGTGCCACCGAGACGGTTGTCTACTACCCGCCGCTGAGTGCAGACGCCGCCCCCGGCAGCGAGCCCGTGGTGCTCGAGGGCGTGCCGCAGGCCCTGCGCTACGTGTTCGCCATGCCCGAGCTGGCGGCCAAGTGCTTTGGCGCGCGCATCTTTGAGGACGGGGCGGACGAGGACGAGGAGATGGCGGAGGACGTGAGTGGAGGCGTGGACGACGGAGCCGCGGACCAACAGGCGAGGGTCGAGCCGGTGCTGGAGGCGGAGGAGGCGTCCAAGCAGACTGAAGCCGCCGCGATGGAGGAAGAGGAGGAAGACGAGCGCGTGCCCGAGTTTATTTATGATCAGGTGGGCTGTTGCCCTGCGAGATGGAAGAGCGAGGCGAGGCGGTTGGTGCTGACGGCGTGTCGATTGCTGACGGGTGAACAGGAGCGGATGATGCACTTGCTGGTGGTGCTGGCGATGAACAAGACGGCGCGCTGGAGCGTGGACGAGCTGCGCGACGAGCTGCTGGCGCTCAACCGCATGGCGTACGCGCACCGCAACGCATTCGACCGGTCGGCGCTCATGAAGGCGAGTCGTGTGCTGAGTGGTGGACGTGGAGGCTTGGCGAGTTGGGGACCGGAAGGATGGAGAACTGACGGACGCGGTGGGTGGTGCTGTGCAGGCCGTGGAGACGCATATTGAGGCCCTGGAGCCGTGAACGAGGCTGGAGGGATGCTAGAGGACATTGGAGACGTCATGGAAGGCATGGAGACGTCGTGGAAGGCATTGAAGGTGCTGTACAGACGCATGGGCCGCTGCGAGGCGGTGGGCATGGGGTGTTGAGGTCGCATGGGAGACCAGGAGGAGACACTTGACCCTGTTGCACAGTGCGGTTGCAAAACACGGTAGTTGTTGCCGTTGAAGTTGGGATTTCTTCTCGTTGTGTTCACCTGGTTTTGTAATGAATGCACAACTCACGATGGATATAATGTCAAAGGCTTGCACACATAAAGCAAAAGCAGAAGCACAAAGTGGTGATCACAAAATGAAAGAAGGCATTGCATCTCGCAGTCTTTCCCGCTCCCTCCCTTCAACGAGAGAACACTTTGCGAGTTTCCACCCAGAGGTCGAAGCTGCCGCCTTCCTTCTTCCTGCCTCCTGCTTCCTCCGCGTCTCCGCGCCGCTCCCCCGCCCCGCCGCCGCCGCTGACGACCATGCCGATCGTACGTGCGTCTCCTTCTCCTCTCGGCGCGTTGTCCGCGCCCTCCCGCGCGCTCTGGCGGTGGCTGGAGGTGGAGAAACGAGCGCTCCAACACTTGGCGACTGACCGACGACTTCCATAATGGCTCGCGCCAGGTGTACGCGCTGGTGGCGCGCGAGAAGACGGTGCTGGCCGAGTACACGGCCACGTCGGGCAACTTCCCGACGGTCACGCGCGTGTTGCTGGCCAAGATCCCGCCCTCGGACGGCCGCATGTCATACGTCTACGACAAGTGAGTGTCTCCTTCCTCCCTTCTCGCTCTCCGCCTTGCATGACGTCCACCGCGCGTCACCGACTCACGCGTCGTCCCCCGGCGCAGACACATCTTCCACTACATCGTGGAGGACCACGTGACGTTCCTGTGCATGGCGGACGACGACCTGAAGCGCCGCGTGCCGTTCCTCTTCCTCGAGGACTTGAAGGTTCGCCCGGCTGGGAGCCTGCTGCTGCTGTCTATCAGACGGAGAGACTGACGCTCGGGGGATGCGCAGACGCGGTTCAAGGGCACGTACGGCGACCGTGGGCAGACGGCCATCGCGTTCGCCATGAACGACGAGTTCCAGCACGAGATCCGCCGCATGATGGTGCGTCCGCGGCGTCCCCAGCTCATCCAGAAGCCCGGGGCTCACGCCCTCGGCCATTGCGTGCTCCATGCAGGACTACTACAACGCCAACCCGGACGCGGACTCGCTCACGCGCGTGCAGCAGCAACTGGACGACGTCAAGGACGTCATGGTGGAGAACATCGGTGCGGACTGCTACCTCTGACTGTCGCTCCACCGCCGTTGCGGACGACTGACGCTCCGACCGACTCGTGCTGCTCTCGTCCCATCAGAGAAGGTGCTGGGCCGTGGGGAGAAGTTCGAGCTGCTGGTGGACCGCACGGACCAGCTGAACAAGCAGTCGGTGCGCTTCGGACGCTCGTCGACGCAGCTGCGCAAGGCCATGTGGCGCCGCAACGCCAAGCTCTGGGTCCTGCTCGTGCTCGTCGGCCTGGTGCGTCGCTCTCCTGTCTCTAGTTGTCGTCAGGCGGTCGTGCTAACGCGCGGACGCGTGCAGTTTGTGATTTATTTAGTCGTGTCCATGGCGTGCGGCTTCGACCTGAGCAGCTGCACGGGCAGGAAGGAGTAACGCCGGCGGCCGTGGCGACTCGCGTAGCGGCCGTTGGCGCCGCGTTTTGTGCCTGAAATGACGATTGACCGCGTTCTCCTCCTCATTCACCGCCTCGCCACGCGACCGAGAGGGCGAGGTGCTCGCGCTAGTGCTCTATTGCTCCCGTGCTGCTTATAGATAACGCGCGGCCTAGGCGGCGAAGTCGAGCGCGCGGTCGAAGTGCTCCTCGGACGTGGTCCGGATGAGCTCGTGCCAGTGGCCGGCCGCGTTGGCGTGGAAGGCCTGCGTGACGAGCTTGTACACGTCCGGGTCGGTGGCCAGGAAGTGCACCATGACGAACTGGCAGCCCGTGAAGGCCAGCGCCTCCTTGGCCACGTCTACGTGCGGGCTGCGCACGGCCTGCGCCAGGCGCGCGAACACGCGCCGCTGCAGCCGGCGCGTCGGGTCCAGCGAGGGCAGCGGCGGGCCCGACATGATGACGCGCGCGCACATGCGGATGGCCACGACCTGCTGCGCCGGGAAGGCCGAGGGCCAGGCCCGAAGCAGCCGCGCGAGCAGGTCGGCCGTGACGTCGGGCAGGTAGGCGACGAACTGGCCGGCGCAGCTGATGAGTTCCTCGTCGTCCGAGCCCGCGGGGTCGAGCCAGTGCGCGCGCCAGAGCGCCACGAGGCTCGCCATGTAGTTGCGCAGCAGCTCGCGGCGCTCGGCCGGCGTGACGGGTCCGCCCGAGGCACCGAAGCCCAGCAGCGTCTCGCCCACGTGCTCGATGGCGTAGCGCAGCAGCTCGGTGAAGTGGTGGCCTTGGTCGTGCGGGTGGTCGTGGATGGCGCGGTGCTTCTCGACCGACCGCGCGTGCGCCGCGGCCGTGAGCGCGCGCACATACTGCACGCGCAGCAGCGTGGCGTCGGCCAGCGCGCGCGCCACGTCGAGTCGCTTGGACGGGCAGTTTTTGTGCACAGCGCGCAGGATGTCGAGCCGCGCGCTAGCCGTGCGGAAGTCCTCGAAGCGCAGCTCGGTCACCACGGCGTGGACGAAAGCGGGCGTGATGAAGCGGTCCACGGCCTGCTGCGGTGTCTCGACCGGCTGCCCCGCGCGCGTCGAGAAGCCCAGCGCCGCCCGGCCCAGGTGGTCCTTGAACAGCGTCGCGGCCAGCCCGCGCTTGACGAACTCCTCGTTCGGCTCGTCCGTCTCGGTGCCCGTGTCGTCGCCGAACGCGCTGAAGCGCGCGCCGCCGGCGCCGGCCTCCTTGCCGCGCCGGCGCTGCGCGAACAGCGCGTCGAAGACCGTGTCGATGACCACGTCGCGGCTCGCGCTGCGGTCGCCAGTCGTGCGTCAGTCCACCAACCGACCAGCCAACCGCAAGGACTCGAGAGCGCGAGGACGCACCGCATGGGGATGTGCTTCTGCTGGCTGAAGAGCGACAGCGTCGACGAGAAGGCGCTGGCCGCCGCCGCCGGCACGGCCGCGTCCTCGGGCACCACCTCGCCGTCCGCGTCGGACCCCGCGCTGTTGCTGCGCGGCCGCCGCGCGTCCGCCGGCGACTCGTCGCCCGCCTTGGCCAGCAGCAGCTTGTCCGCCTGCTGCTTGTGCCTCCGCAGCGTCGTCGCCGACGGACCCGCCGCCGCCTTGGACGCGGCGCCTGGGCTTGGCGCCGCCGCCGGCTTGAAGCCCATGGCTCCCATGCGCTGGCGCCGCGGCGGCCGCTTCCCCGCGTCCGCCTTGGCCACCGACACGGACCCGCGCAGCTGCCGGGCCGGGGCTGCCGCTGTCGGGCCGGCGCTGACGCCCACCACGCGCTTGGCCGGGTTGCGCTCCGTCACGAAGGCCATGGAGCGCGTGGGGCTGGCGGCCGAGGCGGCGGGCAGCGCGAAGGACGGCACGAACTCTGGCGCCGCCACGGACAGCGCGCTGAACCGGTGGTCCAGCTCGTCGGCCGCGTCCATGCTGCGCTCTCGCTGGCGGCGCTCGCGGCCGGCCTGGAGCTTGCTGGGCTTGCCGGCGGCGCTCGCCGTCACGGCCGGACGTCGGCGGACGGAAGCCGTTGGCACGCGGAAGGGCGTCGACGCGGCCTTGGGCTTGGGCTCGCCGCTCGAGGCCGCCGCTGCTGCTGGTGACGCCGCAGGCCGCCGCCGCTGCCGCGAGCTCATGCTGGCCGAGCTGGGGCCGCGGGGGGCGGAGAGAGAGAGAGAGAGAGAGAGCGCCGGAGGTGGCGCGGATGGAGCTGCTGGGAGTTGGTGGCGTCGATGGTGTGAATGGAGACTGGTGAAACACCCAGAGACTGCGGGGAGGTGAAAAACCCAGAGGACGAGGGAGAGGGTTTTTCCCAATCGATTCAAAGCGCGGTGAGTGGTCTGCTGGACACCCAAATACCCATTTGACAGTCGAAGTGGGCGAATGGGTTGTCCCCCGCTGTCCACTTCAACACGAACATGTCCACGAACCTCGCGCCACCGTCCGCACTTCGCCCACCACGACAGCCAACGCCTCGCACCAACGCTCCGCTCAATAGGACGGCGACGGCGTGCAGCGGTCCATGCTGCGCTGCGTCGCTTCCGGTTTGTAGTGGCCCTGTCGTTAGCAGCCGGAGGCGATGCCTCGCTCACTCGATCCACTCGCCTGGCAGCAAGCAGCCGGCACCGGACAGCGGCTTGGAAGTCTAACACGCCTGTTGCATTGCTCGTGGTGCCGCCCGAGGCCCTTAAATACCCGACCGACGACGGCCTAATAGAGGTACGACAGGTCGGTCTGCGGCTGGTCCTTGCGGTGGAAGCGCGCGTGGCCGTCGTCCTGCGCGTCCGAGTCCAGCGGGTCGTCCTCCTCGCCCTCGGACGGCATGTCGATCATGGGGATCGCGTCCAGGTCCTCCTCGGGCACGAACAGCCCGTCGGCTGGCCCGCTGGCGCCCTCCTTGCCCGAGCCCGCGGCGTGCGTCCACCGCGCGCCGTCCACGTCGTACGCGTCGGCGTCCTCGTCCTCCTCGTCGGGCGACACGCCGGACGCCGTGATGGTCGGCCGCACGCGGTCGGACGGCAGCCAGACAAGCTTGGCGCTACCGAGCCGCGCGCCCGTGCCGCCGACGGACCGCGGGAGCGTGCCGAGCCCATCGGACGACATGGTGAGCCGCTGCTGGATGTCCTCGTCGATGTCGACGAACCCGGCGGCGTCCACGACGTCCACCATGTCGACGCTGTCGACGCTGCCGGCGCTGCCGCTGCTATTGCGGCCGCTGTCGTCGTCGTCCATGGCGAGCAGCGCGAGCTCCTGCGCCGCGACCCACGCGGCGCTCAGTTTGGTTGTGGACACGACGCACTCGGTGCAGAACTCCATCTTGGCCGGGTGGAAGAGTCCGTCCTGGAAGACGAACACACGCTTGGCCACGCGGCAGCGGCCGCAGGCACGCGCGGCGCACAGCTCGCACGCCGGCGGCTGCTTGCCGAAGAAGAGCGAGCGCAGCGACCGGCGGCACACGGCGCAGTGGCTGCTGCCGCCCGCCAGGTGGCTGCGCGACCGGTGGTAGTGGTGGCGGCGGCTGTGGTCGCTGCTGTTACTCGGGCTGTCGGCGTCCGCGTCGGCCGTGGACCGGGCCGAGGCGCCGTCCTTGGCGTGCTGCGACTGCGCGCCGGGGTCCGACATGCCGCTGCCGGGCGGCGCGCGCGTGCGCAGCGAGAAGGCGAGCTTCTTCATGAGTCCGCACTCGACGCGCTGCGGCGTGGCCAGCGCCGTGTCGACAGCCAGCTGGAAGGCCTTGGCGTCGCGCACGCCGCCCTGCGGGTGCACGAAGCCGCGGAAGAAGAGCTCGACGTCGTGGTCGCCGCGCTGCCGGAAGAGCACGCAGTAGCTAACGGCGCCGCGCACGATCT
Organism: Phytopythium litorale; assembly: GCA_023338075.1. Lineage (NCBI taxonomy): Eukaryota > Oomycota > Peronosporomycetes > Pythiales > Pythiaceae > Phytopythium > Phytopythium litorale. The sequence goes on from JAADYB010000330.1 coordinate 14,928, forward strand.
GCATGTCGGCCGACAGCTGCGGCGCGCCGGGCACGAGCAGCGAGTGCACGAGGTGGAAGCCGACGACGGCACCGTCGTCCTTGCCGCGGCCGTCGTCCTGGCCAAAGTCGAGCGCGGCCAGGTCGGCGGCCGGCACGAGTCCCGTGGCCTCGAGGAAGACGTAGTCGCGGTGGCGGCTTAGCTCCTCGTGGTTGCGCAGTGCCCACTTGAGCGACAGCGAGTCGAACGGCGCGCGCACGCCCGGCGCGCGCACGACGCCCAGCACGCGGCCGTCCAGTAGGTCGCGCTGCGTCATGGCGCTCTCAATCTGCATGGCCTCGGGCGAGAGGTTGACGAGGCCGTGCAGCAGGTCCTCGACGCTGCCGGCGACGGCGCCGACGGCCAGCAGCTCGGCCGCGGGGCTGGCCGCCGCCTTGGCGCGCTTGCCGCTCGGGTTGGGGGCGGACGAGGACGACGACGAGGCGTCCGCGCGCCGGTAGCACGCGATGGGGTTGTGGCGGCCGCCGCCCTTGGCCAGCCGCCACTTGTGCCGGTCCACGACGCCGCGGCGCACCGCGTGGTGGGCCGCGAACCGCCGCAGCGCGTCCGCCACGCGCGCGGCAGTGAACTCCTCGGCCTTGGCGCAGTACTCGCGGGTCAGCGGCACGGACGACGCACTGCTGCTGTGGCTCGCGCTCCCGCTGCGCAGCGGACGCGCGTGCGGACGCGGGCTGCCCGCGGGTGGGGGCCGCACGCCCGGCAGCGTCAGCGACCGCTGCTTCTCCAGCGTCACCATGCGGACCGGGGGCGGACCGGGGGGGGGCGGGGGCGGGGGCGGACGGACGCTAAGGATGCGGAGCCTGCGGATGCGGACCCTGCGGACGGAGCCTGCGGACGGACCCTGCGGCTACGGATGCGGACGCTGCGGGTGCGGACGGACCGGATGCGGACGGAGACCGTGGGGACGGAGACCGTGGGGCCGCGGCGGGTGTCGGAGTGCGGCGCTGAACGCTCGCCGCCGGCTCGGTGTGTGTGTATGTCAATCGCCCCCCCCACTCTACGGTACGCAGTTGGAGTCAGTTCCCCTGGCGTCTGCAGAAGCGTTGCGGGCGGGTGGACGGGCCAGTTGACTTGGGGTTTGTATGTCTGCGGGCAGAGTGGGGACGCGGGCGACGCAACGCGCCTCATTTTCGATGGCTGCGTGCGAGTACTGTTATCTTCGCTGTTCATTCAAGTACTCTCGCAGGTTTTTACTCCCATTGTACTGCTTTAGAAGTGCAATTTACAATCCGACCAGCATTCGGCGGTTGTGATTGGCTGGACGCGTGATCGCGGGTAGGGCTCCGGGTGATCAGCAAAGGAGCCCAAGTGATCGACTTGAGGCCAGCTGTGCCCATGGCAACATGCCGACATGCCGACATGCGAGTGAATTGCTTGGTGATCACCCGCGGTTCGCCTTGCCACGAGTGCTGTCCTCGTTCCCAGCGACGCCCCGAGCTCCGTGGCGCTGTAGAGGCAGCCCGCGCTCTATAATGGCTCCGGCTGCGGGTGATCGGTACATCACAGCGCGGTGTATTGATTGCTCCGCTTCATCGTGGCTCGGACGCAGCCACCGTCGCCACCGTCAGCTCAACGTAGCCACTCTCCTGCTGGTCACTTCGACACCAGGGCCGCCAATACTGCAGCGCCGTCAGAGCTCACGCCGTCATCTGTTCGCACGCCAGAGCTCCGACTCGTAATGCCATCCGAGCGATTGCGAACAGCGGCAATCGTTTCGGCAGCCGGCCGCTTGCCAGCAGCACGAACCCGCTAGAGCCCTCGAGCCACACCGAGGCCTCCAACCTGGACACAGCCACCGTGGAGGCGCCACGATACCATCGGAGCCGGTACACGCTGATGCTGCACTCACCTCCACTGACCATCGATCGGTATCGGCACGTGGACAGCCAACTGGTCTCCAGCATCACTCAGCGCTGTGCTCGCGCAGTCAGCACAATGCGTTGACGGACGAGCCCAACTGACCTCCTTCGCCTCGCAATCGGGGCGATTTGGTGACCGGCAACACTTGCGTAGCCTCCGCCTGGACCAGCACCGCCAGTCACGGACTCAATGCCGACAGAGCTGCCACACCGGCGCAAGCGCTCCTCCTTGCGCCAGTGGCAAGACGAACACGTCGCAGAAGCCTGAGGTGAGCAAGTCACCGGCGATGGAGGAGGTCGTGGCGAGAGTAGGTGGAGGCGTCCAAACGACCAGAGGCGTCGAGCTCGAGCTCGTAGTCAAGCAGAGCTCCCGCTGGCGCGTCCAAGTGTCGGAAGCCTCCGGTCCGACCAATGGAACGAGAGTGTCAGTATCGCCAAGGCAGCTGGTTCGCTCCTGTCGGACCAACGGAGCAGGACAAACCACTCTCCCTCCTCATGCGCTGCCTCTGTCTGTCTGTCTGAGCGTCGGTGCCGCGTCTCCGGAGCGGCCATTGTCCCCTCACGACCTCGCCCTTCGGTCCATCGACGTGTCATGCCAAGAGTGGCTCGAACGACAGTGCCGATTGGCCACTCGAAGTCCGGCCCCGGATTCTCGTGCGCCGTCCCCGCGTATCTCGGCAACGAGTCGTCGCCAGCGAGGTCCGGCTCCTGTGCCGTCGTCGTGAGCGCCGATCCCGGGCTGTGCAGGTCCTCGGCCAGCGATCGTCTGTAACGCCGCGTCAGTTCGTGCGCATGATCGGGCGGGGAGGCACAAACGGGATGGTGGGGCCGGCTGCTTGCATCGGCTCGCCTGCCTGCGCCATCGGCTCGCTCGGGTCCTCCGCGGCAAGTCGGCCAGTGTCGGACCGCCCAGCGCTTCCCGCGCTCTCGCCGTCGATCCGGGGAACGCCGCATGAGACCGACCGAGGCGTCCTGCCGTCCTCATGACGTCTGCAATGCACCCGGCGGCTGGCTCGCCCATGTCCAAAGGCCGCGCCGCTGCCACTGGCGGCGCGCGTAGAAGAGCGGCCAGCGACCCGATCCCTCGCGCATCCCGATCCGCCCGGAAGCTTGACGACCCGGCCACGACACGACCGTCTTGGCTTGGGAGTCGAGCATGTCGGGTTGGCTGTCGTCTGCTCGCGGCGCATGTGCCACCGTCACGGCGAGAGTGGCCAGGCGCGGGAGCCTGCCAGTCGTCACACGAGGCGAGACCGTCCGAGAGGAGCAGCCGGCTTCGCTGTCTCGATCGCGCGTTGGTAACGAGCCGGGCGGCAAAGCGGGACGCGCGTTGTAGAGGCCGCGCGGACGCCCGAAAGAGCCGCTGCGGCGCCGGGAAGCGAGCAGGAAGCAAGCAGGTCGCCAGGGCTTTGCCGTCCGCCTTCGCGCGTTATTCGACGGCCCAGTTCCGCACTCGCGCCGCCTGCCGTCCTCGACCGAGAGTCCGAGAGCCCGGGGAGCATGAAGTTCCCGCTGCCGCGCACGCTGTTCCCACCGGTGGAGCTCACGGGGGAGCAAGAGGACATGTACGAGCGGCTGGCCAACTCGCTCATCCGCGAGACGCTCGCCGAGTACGACTCGTTCGTGGTCGACCACAGCCGCCGCGTCAGCACGGCGCGCTGGAAGCAGGTCAAGCGGCGCGACGAGGTCGTCATCTACCGCGAGCGCACGCCCGGCGGCGCCACCCGCTCGCTGTCCACGCCTGGCGGCAGCGGCCACGGCGGCCGCGCCACCTTGGACTCGTTCGACGGGTCGCTGGCGTCCAGCGCCGGCCCCAAGGTCGGCGGCGGCAGCTCGCTCGCGCAGACCATCCGCATGCCGCCGTCGACCCCGACGGCGCGCGGCCGTCCGTCCGACCTGGACCCGCTGGCGTCGCCCGACGCGTTCGGCGAGCGCCACAGCGTCGACGCGGGCGTCTTCGGCCGCACGATCGGCTTCCCATCCTCCAGCGGCTCGGCGTCCGTCTTCTCGGACCGCCAGCTGTCCGTGTCGTCGTCCTCGTCGTCCTCGCGCTTCAGCATCTCGAGCCGCGCCGGCGCGCTGGGCGGCAAGCTGCCGCGCCTGCTGGCCGTCGGCACCATCCGCGGGTCGCTCGACGACGTCATGTACGGCATCGTGACGCCCAACGCGTCCACGGCGCGGCTGCGCTCGTCGTACCTGGACGACGACATCGCCGACTGCGCCGTGCTGGCGGAGCTCATCGCGCCGACGACGAGCGAGCCGTTCCGCTTCCTCGGCATCAAGTGGCTCGTCAAGGAGAACCGGCGCGCCGCCGCCTTCGTCTGGCCGCGCGACTTCGTCGTGCTCGAGCACTCGGGCGTTATGGTGCGGCCCGACGGCGCGCGCATGGGCTTCCACCTCATGCACTCGGTCGACATCCCGGGGTGCCGCGAGCTGTCGGACCGCCGCATCCTGCGCGCCAGGCTCTCGTCCTGCTACATCTACGAGGAGAAGCACAACGGCCGCGTCGACGTGTACATGTCGGCCCACGTCGAGCCGCGCGGGCTCGTGATGGAGCGCATGGCGCTGCGGTCGGCCGCCAAGGCGCTCAGCAGCTGCTGGAAGTCGGTCGACTGCGCGCAGAGCAAGAAGCTCGCGTACTACCTGCAGAACGAGCGGCACTCGCAGCTGCCGGCGTCCACGCGCGCGGCGGCGCCGACCGCCATGCCGGTGCTCGAGGCGGCGCACAACGGCAAGAACTGCGGCATCTGCCACCAGCGGTTCGGCCTGCTCAACCGCGTCGTCACGTGCCAGCTGTGCTGCGAGCAGATCTGCTACCGGTGCCGCATGGTGCGCAAGCTCAGCTCGCAACTGGTCGACGCCATGGTCACCAAGACGCCCATCGTCTTCTGCAAGCGCTGCGTCACCAACGTCAACGACGAGAGCGCGCTCGAGATCGCCAGCAAGGAGATGTGGGATACGCGGCGCAGCACGGCCAGCGGCCGCCCGCGCTCGTCGTCCGCGTCCTCGTACCTCACGGGCAGGGGGTCGCAGCCGTCCGTGCGCTCGCGCCGCTCCCGCGCAGACAGTTTCTCGTCGGAAAGAGACACGTACTCGTCTGTGGTGCTCGGGCAGCACACGTCGAGCGACCTGGAGAGCAGACGCAGCGGCGCCAGCTCGACGCGCAGCGGGGCCAGCTCGACGCGCAGCAGCGACCGGCGGCCGCTCCCGGCGACGTTCGCTCGGCAGTCGTCGCTCGGGTCGCACAGCCGCAGCAGCGCGGCGCGGGTCAAGCGCTCGTCGTTCAGCCTGAGCGGCCCCATGTTCCAGAACACGGGCTCGACCGAGACGCTGTCGATCGCGGACCTGGACGGCAGCGATAACGGCGACGAGCGCGACTCGATCGCCATGGCCCACGGAGACGACCCGGTCATGCTGGACGACTCGCTGACGAAGATCCAGCACGTGGACTTCGTCGACATGCCGTCCAAGCTCGGCGACAGCGTCGACGACTCGGCGCCGGCGAGGAGCCCTCCGCGCCAGACCCCGCCAGGGCTTGTGCGCCTGTACGACGCCGAATCCAGCTCGCCCCCGCGGGTGTACACGCGCTCGACCGTGATCAAGGACGCCGCCGCCGTCGACTTTGAGTTCCGTATGAGTGAGCTCGCCCACGACTCGCAGGAGCCTCAGGACGCGCATGTGGTCGAGGCTGAAGTCGTCAACGTCAATGAGGCGGTCGAGGCCGTGCCCGGGACGCCCCAGGACCTGTTGTCCAGCAGCATGTTCGACTCGGAGATGGCGCCGGCCGTTCACTCCGGCGCCAAGATGCCCGCCATGGCCGAGGACCTGCTGTCCAGCAGCATGTTCGACTCGGAGATGGCGTCGGCCGTCCACTCCGGCGCCGAGCCGCGCACTCGCGCGTACACGACGGCGCCTGGCGCTCCTGCTGCGGCTGAGGACTTGCTGTCGAGCACGCTGCTCGACTCGGAGTCGGCGCCGGCCGTCCACGCAAGCGCCGGTCCTGAGGCTGAGACGGCGGCGCTTCGCTTCCGGTCGCACACGACGGCGACGCCCGTGGCGGGCGGCGGGTACCAGAGCCAGCTGTGGAAGCAGATGAACGAGCTGCACAGCGTGGTGGAGAGCACGTACCAGGTGGCCAAGGCCAACACGGAGCTGGCCAAGGCGACCACGGCCGCGGCCGAGCGCCCGCGCAACTTCCGCACGTACTCGCAGTTCGGCTTCAACGTCGTCGGGCTGCGGCCCGCGCGCGCCATGACGACGCTGGCCGCCGCCTCGCCCGGCGCCACAGCCTGAGCCGGCGCCACAGCCCGAGCCAGAGGCAGAGCCCGAGGTGTTCGCCCGTCTGCCCGTCCGTCCGCCCGTCCGTCCGTCCGCCCGTATTTATGTGGAGAATATACCCGGCCGCCGCCGCTCATGTCCTGTTCCGAGCGTTGACTGTCGAGTGTCGTGGTGGTGGGATGTGGTGGGGACTTCAACGCGGTACGACCGTCACTCTTGCATCGAAGCATAGTGAGACGCAATGTCCTGTGTTGATTCGAGACCAGCACTCTGTCAAATAAGGCGGGATGCCAGCGTGGCTTTTCTGCAGCTTAATGATTGGCTGAAAACACGCCATCACGCGCATTTCGGACCAATCCACACGCCTGGATCCGAGCTTCAAGCTGGCAAAATAAGAGCAAACAAGAGGAAACCCGGCCTTTCCCCCTCTCAGTCGCCATTTTCCCCGGCCGAAGCGCAAGTCCCCGGGTCACCCGGCGCCGCCGTCGTCTCCGTCCTCCTTCCTCCGTCTCCGTCCTCCGCCCGCCGGCTCCCCCCCCTCGCGTCCCCCTCCCCCGCCCGGCGTCTCCCCCCGCATGTGGCGCCGTCACACCGAGCCGCTGCGGGCCGCGCGCGCGTCGTGGGCTGCGGCCTTGTCGGCCGCTTCCGGCGGTGCGCGCGGCCCTTCCGGCGGGTCGGGCGACGCGTCAGGGCCGCTGGCGCTGGCCATGGGTGCGGCCGCCATCGCCGCGGGCGCCACGGCGGCGGGTGCCGGCTGGCTGTCGCCCGCTGTGAAGAGCGAGCCGCGCAAGGACTCGGGTAGCAACGGCAACGGCGGCGGAGGGGGCCCGACGGCCGCGTCGACGGCTCCGCCGCCGCCCAACGCGACGATCTTCGGGTCGACAGACAAGATGCGGCTGTCGCGGCGGTTCACGCGGCGCAAGCAGAAGAAGTACCACCAGTTCGTGATCGTCGGGTCGGGCACGGCGGCCCACGCGGCGATCGAAGCGATCCGGCAGGAGGACCCGCAGGCGGACATCCTCGTGCTGAGCGACGAGCAGGCTCGGCCCCGCGTGGACTCGTCCGAGAGCAACAGCGGCAACGACGAGGACGAGGAGGCCGCGCACGACTCGCTCTCGGGGCCGCTCATGGAGACGTACAACGAGTGGCGGCGCCACATGATGGCCAGACTCGAGGACGACCCGAGCGACCACTACAGCGGCTACTCGGGGGCGTCCAGCAATCAGTATGGGCGTGGCCGAGGCGGGCGAACGCCGCCGCCGTCACCACCGCTTACGCTTCTGCTGGACAAGAACGCGCTCGAGTTTGATGTGGAGAAGAACCGCATCCTGCTCGGCGACGGCACGGAGATCCGGTACGACAAGTGCCTGATCGCGTCGGCAGGCAAGCCGCGCCACTTCTACGTGCTCGACAGCGAGCGCATCTCGTACTCGCTCAAGGACCGCATCAACACGTGCACGACACTCAACGACTTTGCGCAGCTGGACCAGCTTGGCGCGCGCGACGACGTCACCTCGGTCATGGTTATTGGCGGCGGTTTCCTCGGCACTGAAGTCGCGGCCGCTCTAGCGACCGATCCCCGCAATGTCAACCACAGCAAGAAGCTCAAGACGCGACTCATCTTTGTCGAGGCGGCTCCCGCGAGCCACTCGGTCCCCCCGTACCTCGCGCAAGAGCTCGCTCGTCGGCTGATCGCTGCTGGTGTCGAGGTTGTACCAGAGCACCTCATCACAAGCATCAAATGCGAAGGAGATAGCGTGGAGACGGACAGTGTGGCGGTCGCGGCGCTCGGCAAGCACAAAACCAAGCAGGAGAAGCTTGTAGCGGATTACATCGTGCTCGCGTCGACCCACACTGAGCCCAACTTGCGCTTTGGCCGTGGTGCGCGCAGTGGGTTCGAGATCGACGAGAAGAACGGGGGCATTGTCGTCAATGCGCAGCTCGAGGCCATCTCGAGCGTCTTCGTCGCGGGGAACGCGGCGAGCTACTACGACCCGTACCTCGGGCGCCGACGCGTCGACCGGTACGACCACGCGGTCAACAGTGGGCTCGTGGCCGGCCGCAACATGGTCAAGTCGCTCTCGGGGACCGGCAAGATGAAGGTGTACCGCCACCAGCCCATGTTCCGCAGCAACCTGAGCGGCCTGGACGTGCTGATTGAGGGCATCGGCGAGGTGGACTCGTCACTGCGCACGGTCGGAGTGTGGGTCCAGCCGCCCACAACTCCGTCCAAGTCGGGCCCACCCGGGAACGGCGCTGTCGTCGCGACGGATGGGACGGACGTCAAGCTCGAGCGCGGCGTCGTGTACTATTTAAAGGGCAACAAGATCATGGGGATCCTGCTCTGGAACGCCTCGGACGTGCTCGAGAGCGCGCGGCAGGTCATGCTGTCCCGCCCGGAGGTGCACGACAACGTGCTCGAGGAGCTCAAGCACACGATCTCGCTGGCGCCGACGGATTGGCTGCACGTCATCTCGAGCTGAGCGCGGAGACCACGTCGCGCGCCAGGTCTGCACGAGGCGTCTGTGGGACGCGAAGCAAGGAGTCGAGGAGGAGTGTGTCGAGTGAAGTGGGGCCGTGGATGCATATATGTTTTTCAAGGTGCCGAGAGCTGTCAGCTTGCTTGTCTGCTAGTGTCGAGCGACTGGTCGGCCACTCGGGTCCTCCTCACCGCTCACACTCGTGTTCGTGCACAGATCAAGACGAGAGCGCAGTCGTTAAGAGCGCGCGACCCGATATATATTACTCCCAGACTCCCCGCAGACGCCAAGGCACCGCCCACGCTCACATGCATCCTGCTACGTGGTCACTCACGGCACGAGCGTCTTGTGCGGCAGCAGCGACTCGAGGCTCTTCCGTCCGCTGCCAGGGCCGCCGCTGCTCATGAGCAGCGTCTGCTCCGTGTTCTCCTTGGCGAAGTGGTACGTCGCCTCGGCCACGCGCCGCAGCACCGAGATCTGGGCCCACATCTGCTGCTGCTGCTGATCCCTCGTCGACGCCGACAGCACCGTGCTTGCGGAGGAAGACGACGCAGCAAGCAGCGACTCGGACGCGCGGCCGCTTGCTTCGCTGCTGAGGCTGCTGCTGAACTCGCCGCTGCTGCCACTGGTGAGCTCGTCGGCGTCGTCCAAGAGCAGCGCCTTCCAGTCGTCGTCGTCGTCGTCCGCCTCGCTGCCCAGTGGGTCCGCGGCCAGGAAGAGGTCGTCCAGGTACGCGAGCGACAGCTCGGTCGACCGCGACGACAGCTGCGCGTCTTCCCTCTCGACGTCGGCGACGGTCTTCTTGGCGCTGACGCTGCCGTCCGCGCAGGCCGAGCGCGGGGACGTCAGGCTGCCGAACTCGCCGGCGCGGATCTCCTCACGCGCGATGGTCGCGGCGTCGGCGCGGCTCGTGACCAGGACGCACGGCCGGCAGAAGGTGACGGGCACGCGGTGCGTCACGCGGTCGTTGCCGCCGCCCACGAAGCTCAGCGTCTTGGTCACCATGCAGCGCGAGCAGAGCGCGCGGGAGCCACACATCGCGCACGCAGAGGACGACGCCAAGCCCGCGAACGTCCCGAACGCGCGCGCGCACACGCTGCAGTGGTGCGGGACTGCCTCGATCTTGCTCGACTCCTTGTCATGCGCGAGCTGCCGCTGGGTCGCGGCCGTCCGGAGGCGCCACGAGAGCTTGCGGTGCTGCGCGCACACGACGGCGCGGCCGAAGCACATGAGTCCGCTGGCGGCCGACACGAGCGCGGCGCGGTCCATAACGCGGCCGTTGGGCTCGACCTGGCCGGTCATGAAGACGTCGACACGCGGGCCGCCGCCGCCGCTGAGCGCGCGCTCGCGAAAGAGGAAGCAGGACGAGATGCGGCTGCGCACGATGCCAAGGTCGCGTCG